>AWOL01S0015710.1:23266-34517 GCA_000715115.1 Nicotiana otophora | reverse complement strand
AGTTCATAAATGAGTTTAAATCGGCAGATTTGCCATATGACCCTAACTTGACGAAACGCCCGTAGAACTTTGTAAAAACGATCATAAAAGAGTCCCAAGATGATTACCTTGGCAAACCAAGTATAAATCCTGAAGAACCAGCAAGAACAACAATTTCCTATCTTCCAAAATAGCTCCAAACACAGCTAATAGAAGGGAAAAACGATTGCAAAGCGTAGAGATTGCGCTTCTAGGCACGGAGGCAAACGTTAACGATAGAAATCATTAAAAATGCACCTTAATCACTCAAGAACACCATGAAAACCTCTCTTAAGCTTTCTCACTGTTTTGGGACGAAGATGAAATGTTTTGGGGTCTTAAAAGTCGGATTTTCCGACTTATACCACTTGTTTGACCCGAACCGGTTGGCGACCCGATTTCAGCCGGGACAGTCCGCGGTAAAACAGTCATAACTTTTTACTCCAATGTCGGTTTGATGTGCGATTTCTTTGGTTGCAAACTAGACTTGTAGACCTTCGATTTGGTAGGTTGTGAGTCCCATAACTCTTTATATATTGGGAGAAACGATCTGATACATTTGACCCAAAGTTTAGAAAATTTATTAGAGAAGTTTACGATAACTTTTGCCGACTTTTAATTCGCAACTTGCTTGACTCCAAAACTTAACATGTGACCAGTGTGATATTATAATACCTCATAACACATTATTCTTAGCATATTATACACTCTTAGTCTTATCCCACAGGTGCAAGTTAACTTAAACCTTCCGAACGCGCGGGGTGCTACCCGAGCCATTTCTTTAACCATGAACCTTTGTTTAAGGGATTCCTTTGACTTAAAGCTTTAGTTTAGTTCCTTGATATTACCACACATTTTCAGTCTTATTCTCCCAATGTGCTATACCCAATCATATATACCTAATATAACCACGCCAAGTTATGTATATTACGTAAGAGAAGAGAGAAACACCTGGGGTCTCACACAACATCTGTCCACTAACTACTTTGAAAAGGTTGGGTAAAGGTCTGCACGAGATACGAGCAAGAAGTATGAATGTGAAAGCATTTGATGGGTTTCAAAGGTCCACAATTGGGGAGAGCAACCTTAGCCTACAGATGGGCCCAACCTGGTTTGATGTTGAGTTTCAAGTGTTGGACATATCTGTTATCTACAACTTATTGTTAGGATGGCCTTGGACACACGCTGCTGGAGTCGTAGCTTCTACTCTATATCAGGTCGTAAAGTTTGAGTGGAAACATCAGGAAGTGATCATCCATGGAGACGGGAGTAATCCCATTTACACCAACAAACTGTTCCGGTCATTGAGAATAGCAGAAAGTTAGGGGGAGAAACATACCATCGCATCGAGCGCGTCAACGCAATTGAAAAGGACAAATGGTGGAGCAGTAAGATAGAAGGCATATTGGCATGGACATGGTATGAACCTAACAAAGGTCTCGATAAGAATCTCCAGGGGATCACCAAACTGATACAGCTAAAGCGTCACGACACTACTTTTGGGCTTGGGTATGAATACACCTGGCACGAGTATCAAAATTGGTCACCACCATGGCATGATCCTTATTACCTTCTATAGCAACCAGTACCACATTTGAGCCAGTCATTTCTTCAAGCTGACATGATATGGGAGTCCGAAGAATATGAAGTTCTAGTTGGTATAAGGAATCTGTTTCTGGATGATGAAGACATGGATTGCAGTGCGATAGTTGAGGAGGAGGAAGGCCTCATTATTCAGACCATGGAGAAGGGAGCTATTCTCAAGAACTGGACTGCTGCACCATCAAGGGCCCGTCGAGTTCCTGGGTAGCCTGGTAATTAGCATCATTTATATTAAAAGCAATTTTATGAGCATTTAAGACATTTTCAATATTTTGTTATAATCATGTTTTGTTTGAAATAATTGCTCGGGTCATCGAGCCGTACTTGTTTGACGTTTTCAAGATTTATCTAATCCATTGTTATTTTTAGTATTTATTATTTTTCTTTATGTTTTTCTCTATAATATTATTATTATCTATCCTGATGAACTTACGACTGCGACATGTAATGAGACAACGCAACATAAGGATAATGATTCAGAGGATCTGGAAAAGGATATAATACCCAAGGAAATTGTGAGAGAAGTGGAAAACTTTGAAAATAAGCCTAAGTCCAATTTAGATGAGACTGAAACAGTTAATTTGGGAGACTCCGAAACAGTCAAGGAAACACGTGTAAGCATTCACCTATCTCCATCAGAGAAGGCAGAGTATGGCCAGTTCTTGAAGGAGTATGAGGATATTTTTGCATGGTCCTATGATGATATGACCGGTTTGAGCACGTCCATTGTGGCTCATAAACTACCTACCAACCCTATGTGTCCGTCTGTAAAGCAGAAGCTCAGAAAATTCAAGCCAGATATGAGTCTGAAAATAAATGAGGAAGTCACCAAGCAGATCAAAGCCAAGGTTCTCAGAGTGGTTGAATATTCAACCTGGTTGGCTAACATTGTGCCAGTTCCAAAGAAAGATGGGAAGGTCAGAATGTGTGTCGACTATCGGGACTTAAACAGAGCAAGTCCCAAAGATGATTTCCCGTTGCCCAATATACACATACTGATCGACAATTGTGCCAAGCATGAACTCCAATCCTTTGTGGATTGCTTCGCGGGATATCATCAGATCTTGATGGATGAAGAGGATGATGAAAAGACACCCTTTATTACACCATGGGGAGTGTATTGCTACAAAATGATATCGTTTGTCCTAAAGAATGCTGGAGCCACTTATATGAGGGCCATGACAACCATTTTCGCAGCATGATACACAAGGAGATAGAGGTATACATGGATGACATCATCATCAAATTCAAAAGAAGCACAGATCATATAGCAGATTTGAGGAAATTCTTAGATCGACTTCGAAGGTACAACCTGAAACTGAATCCCGAAAAGTATGCCTTCGGGGTCCCCGCTGGAAAGCTGCTAGGGTTCATCATTAGCCGTCGAGGAATTGAGCTAGACCCGTCAAAGGTCAAGGCTATCCAAGATTTGCCACCTCCAAAGAACAAGAAAGATTTGATGAGTTTCTTGGGGCGTCTCAATTACATTAGCCGTTTTATAGCACAATCAACTGTGATTTGTGAACAGATTTTCAAAATGTTAAAGAAAGACGCTGCAACAAGTTGGACTGAAGAATGCCAGAAAGCCTTTGACAAGATCAAGAAATATTTATCCAAACCATATGTTCTGGTCCCACCAAAACCTGGGAGACCTTTGCTACTCTATTTATCTGTACTGGATGGGCCTTTCGAATGTGTCTTGGGACAACACGACGAGACGAAAAGAAAGGAACAGGCCATATACTATCTAAGTAAGAAGTTCACGCCCTACGAAGCACGATACTCTTTGCTGGAGCACACCTGTGGTGCTTTAACATGGATAGCTCAAAAGTTGAGGCACTACTTCTATGCCTACACCACATATCTCATATCAAAAATGGATCCGTTAAAATACATCTTCCAGAAACCCATGGCTACGAAAAAATTGGCAAAATGACAGATACTACTGAGTAAGTTCGACATCATCTATGTAACTCAGAAAGAGGTCAAGGGACAAGCGTTGGTGGATCATCTGGTAGAAAATCCTGTGGGCGGAGAATACGAACCACTGAAAACATATTTTCCCGATAAAGATGTATCATTCGTATGAGAAGATATCACCGAAACCTATGACGGTTGGAGAGTGTTTTTCGATGGAGTTGCAAACTTCAAAGAAGTAGGTATTGGAGCAGTTTTGGTATGAGAGACGGGTCAATACTATCTGGTATTCGCAAAACTTAGATTTCTATGTACCAATAATATGTTAGAATACGAGGCTTGCATCTTGGGACTCAAGTTGGCCATTGACATGAACGTTCAAGAATTGCTGGTAATTGGAGATTCAGACATTTTGGTACATCAGGTTTTAGAAGAATGGGCTACAAAGAATACCAAAATATTGCCATATTTGTACTACGTACAAGAGTTGATAAAGAGGTTCACAAAAATAGAATTCAAACATGTTCCGAGAATCCAGAATGGGTTCGCAGATGCGTTGGCCACTCTATCTTCCATGATACAACACCCATACAAGAATTTCATCGATCATATTCCAATAGGGATCCATAATTAGCCAGCTTATTATGCTCATGTTGAAGAAAAAACTGATGGGAATCTGTGGTTTCATGACATCAAAGAATACTTGGCAAAAGGAGAGTACCCGGAGCATGCAAATCATACTCAGAAATGCATACTCCGAAGAATGTCCAACCTTTTCTTCCAAAGTTGTGGAATTATGTACAGAAGGACTCCAGATCTAGGATTATTATGGTGTGTCAACGCCAAGGAAGTATCCAAATTGCTCGAAGAGATACATGCCGGAACTTGCGGACCACACATAAATGGCTTTGTTTTAGCTAAAAAGATATTAAGAGCATGATATTTCTGGATGACTATGGAAACAGACTGCATTAGGTATGTCCAAAAGTGACATCAATTCCAAGTACATACGAATATGATACGAGTGCTACCCAATGAACTCAATACAACAAGTGCACCTTGGCCTTTCTTCGCTTGGGGAATGGATGTCATCGGTCCAATCGAACACGCAGCTTCAAATGGGCACAGGTTCATTCTAGTGGCCATAGACTATTTCACAAAATAGGTTGAAGCCGCATCTTACAAGGCTGTAACTAAAAAGGTCATCGCAGATTTCGTTAGGGATCGTATTGTCTGTCGATTCGGGGTACTAGAATCCATCATCACCGACAATGCCGCCAACCTTAATAGTGACGTAATGAAATCTATGTGTGAAACCTTCAAGATCAAGCATAAGAATTCTACAACATACATGCCACAAATGAATGAAGCTGTGAAAGCCGCCAATAAGAACATCAAAAAGATATTAAGGAAGATGGTAGATAATCACAAGCAATGGCACGAGAAGTTACCATTTGCCCTACTTGGATATCGTACCACGGTTCGCACATCAACGGGGGCAGCTCCTTCTTTGCTGGTCTATGGCACTGAAGTCGTCATTCCCGCCGAAGTAGAAATTCCTTCTTTGAGAATCATACAAGAGACTGAACTCAGTGATATAGAATGGATATGAAGTCGTTATGAGCAACTGGCTCTCATTGACGCAAAAATAATGAACGCAGTATGTCACGGTCAACTTTACCAGAACAGAATGTCCAGAGCTTTCAACAAAAGGGTCAGGCCTAAACAATTCACACCGGGGCAGTTGGTGCTAAAATGGATCTTCTCGCATCAAGATGAAGCCAGAGGGAAATTTTCACCCAATTGTCAAGGGCCCTACATGATTCATAAAGTGCTAACAGGAGGAGCACTTATACTCACAGAGATGGACGGAAAAGTTTGGCCAGAACCTATCAACTCAGACGCAGTCAAGAGATACTATGTTTAGATTGTTTACATTTCTTCATTTGATGTAATTGAACTACGCTTGACCTGATTCCCATTTAAGAGGGGATGTGTAGGCAGCCTTGTGGGTTCGGTCACAACTCAATAAAGTTTCCATTTTTGCCACGATCAGAAAACTGGGGCCGAATTTTGAGGAGGACCTCAAAATTCTAAAGCAAGTTCAGCCGACATCGTCATACACAGAACAGTCAAAGAATTGCTTTTAAACTGAGGCAGAATTTTGAGGAGGACCCTCAAAATTCTAAAGCAAGGAGGTCGCAATGTCTCTAAAATATGTCACAGTCATTGGTTCATCTAACTTAGTCATTATTGCATACTACTATATCTCAAATATAACTAAATTTATCAAATGCATGCATTTCTTTCGAAAAACTTTATTTCTATAAACAACCAGATGCTACCCAGGGTGACTCAAACAGGATCTCAAGACAGGAGCACATGCAAAGCAAAAGTTAAAAGTGCGAACCAACCTTCCCCTGTAAAACTCATAATTTTTCTTGGATGCAGGCACAATAAGACAATAATATCTGCAGACACGTCAGGTCACTACCTTCAAGATAGCGGATTATCTATCCCAAGCATCTCCAGCTAAGAAACATTCTACTGTCACTCATCGTTTTCCTTACATCGAGACTAAGCATTGTCTCCTATTTTTGCATAAGACTAAGCATTGCCTCCTAAAATTGCATAAGGCTAAGCATTGCCTTTCCTTGCATCGAGACTAAGCATTATCTCCTATTTTGCATGAAGCTAAGCATTGCCTCCATAAATTGCATAAGGCTAAGCTCGACCTTTCTTTGCTTGAGACTAAGCATTGTCTCATCTCCTTGCATAAGGCTAAGCTCGGCCTTTCTTTGCATGAGACTAAGCACTGTCTCTTCTTCTTGCATAAGTCTAAGCATCGCCTTTCTTTGCATGAGACTAAGCATTGTCTCCTCTTTTGCATGAGGCTAAGCATTCCCTACCTAATCACATAAGGCTAAGCTTTGCCTTTCCTTGTATGAGACTAAGCAATGTCTCTTAATTGCATGAGACTAAGCACTGTCTCCTTTTCTTTGCATGATACTAAACATTGTCTCATATTTTGCATGAGGCTAAGCATTGCCTCCATAAATTGCATAAGGCTAAGCTCGGCCTTTCTTTGTATGAGACTAAGTATTGTCTCCTCTCCTTGCATAAGGTTAAGCTCGGCATTCCTTTGCATGAGACTAAGTATTGTCTCCTCTCCTTGCATAAGGCTAAGCTCAGCCTTTCTTTGCATGAGACTAAGCATTGTCTCATCTCCTTGCATAAGGCTAAGCATCGCCTTTCTTTGCATGAGACTAAGCATTGTCTCATCTCCTTGCATAAGGCTAAGCATCGCCTTTCTTTGCATGAGACTAAGCATTGTCTTGTCTTTCACATGAGACTAAGCATTGCCTCCCCAATCGCATAAGGCTAAGCTCTGCCTTTCCTTGTATGAGACTAAGCAATGTCTCCTAATTGCATGAGACTAAGCACTGTCTTCTTTTCTTTTCATGAGACTAAACATTGTCTCCCATTTTACATGAGGCTAAGCGTTGCCTCCATAAATTGCATAAGGCTAAGCTCGCCCTTTCTTTGCATGAGACTAAGCGTTGTCTCCTGTTTCGCATGAGGCTAAGCTCGACCTTTCTTTGCATAAGACTAAGCATTGTCTCCTCTCCTTGTATAAGGCTAAGCATCGCCTTTCTTTTCATGAGACTAAGCATTGTCTCCTCTTTCACATGAGGCTAAGCATTGCCCCCCTAATCACATAAGACTAAGCTCTGCCTTTCCTTGCATGAGATTAAGCAATGTCTCCTAATTGCATGAGACTAAGCATTGTCTCTTTTTCTTTGCATGAGACTAAACATTGTCTCCTATTTTTATATGAGGCTAAGCATTGCCTCCATAAATTGCATAAGGCTAAGCATCGCCTTTCTTTGCATGAGACTAAACATTGTCTCCTCTTTCGCATGAGGCTAAGCATTGCCCCCCTAAGCGCATAAGGCTAAGCTCTGCCTTTCCTTGCATGAGACTAAGAAATGTCTCCTAATTGTATGAGACTAAGCACTGTCTCCTTTTCTTTGCATGAGACTAAACATTGTCTCCTATTTTTGCATGAGGCTAAGCATTGCCTCCATAAATTGCATAAGTCTAAGCATCGCCTTTCTTTGTATGAGACTAAGCGTTGTCTCCTGTTTCGCATGAGGCTAAGCATTGCCTCCCTAATCGCATAAGGCTTAGCTCTGCCTTTCCTTGCATCGAGACTAAGCATTGTCTCCTTTTCTTTGCATGAGACTAAGCATTGTCTCCTTTCTTTGCACGAGACTAAGCATTGTCTCCTTTTCTTTGCATGAGACTAAGCATTGTCTCCTTTATTTGCATAAGACTAAGCATTGTCTCCTTTCTTTGCACGAGACTAAGCATTGTCTCCTATCTGCACGAGGCTAAGCATCGCCTCCTTAACTGCACAAGGCTAAGCACCGCCTTCTTTGCATGAGACTAAGCATTGTCTCCTATTTTGCATGAAGCTAAGCACCGCTTCCCTTACTCGCATGAGACTAAGAATTGTCTCCTATTTTGCATAAGGCTAAGCCCTGCCCCTCTCTTGCATACGGCTAAGCGCTGCCTTTTCCTCAGAATTAAATACTATCCACACTACGCCACCTAAAACCTAGCACTATCCTCTGTTCACCTAGGGCTAAGTATTGCCCTCATCATACACAAGACTAAGCCTTGTCTTGTCTCATATCCGCATGTGACCAAGCGTCACATCTTTGCACTTCATAGGCTGAAATATCACCATTTTGTCCAAAGGCATCATAGTCCGAAGGCATCATCTTCATAGCCGGAAGACACCATTCCATGGCCTGAGGATCTCTCAGTATTGCACATCATTATTCAAAGACGTCATGATTTAGAGGCACCATTTTCATGGCCCGTGGACATCATATCATGGCCTGCGAATCCCCTATCACATGATTCATGGCCCAGGACATCATGGTCTAAGGACATAATCCCCACCGTCCAAAGACAACTTTTATGGTCCAAAAGGAATTTGCATCATGTTTAAATTCTTGCAATAATCCATTTATACTTGCATGCATCGTGTTTAAGTTTTGCAGGTAATCCAGGAAGTAACCGTTTTCTTAACGGGAGCAATCTTCGCTCCAGTTTTCGTTCAACGTTCACATCTTGTAATTATTTCAAACGCAACCAACCACCATCAGTTACCCACTTTTACTTGATAACCGTTCAGATACTCGTTTTGAGATACATCCATAACATTTCAGATTCACATTTGTGATTTCGCACAAATTCATCTAATATTGTCCTACCCAAAAGAGCCTTTTCGGAGCATACGACTATTCCTACAACAACTCCATCGGTTCAGTTCACCGTTGGATCCAGAATTACACACGGCCTGATTCCGGTAACACCAGGGATATGTAGGCAACTCAGAAATTAGGGTTCGGCTCCATTTTTCAAATCACTCCATTCGGTCAAAACCGATCATCATTTCTTTATCCGACAACTCTTTCATCATTTCCGGGTAAAGATGGGCAGTTGTTGATACCCAATTTTCCCCTCATATTTTCTAAAAATGCATATATATACACTTTCAACACGTCATATTTGCATCATCATTTAGTTTACAAACCTATACAAGCATTTTCTATAATTTTTCATAATTTTTAGAGCTTTTAAATTGATTACTTGAATAATTATTAATTACTCCTTCAAGGTATTTGATGATGACTTAATTACTTAAAGTTATTATTTTCACACCTATAATACATGTTTCAAATATTTTACTTCATTTTATGTAATTACATTAATATTGTTAAGCTATTTGCGTAATTTTGCAGTAATAGCCTATATCTGTACAGAAATGCTCTTTATTTATATTACTTATGTCAAAATAGCATTTTATATTTTTATAATATAAAGTTATTATTGTTAAGCATTTCAGTGTATAAATAAATTTTTTACTTATTTGTGAAGCATTTTTATAAATTATTTTCGTGTATTTAAATAATAGCCTAGCTTTAAACTAATTTTCTAAACCAAATTGGCCCAATATCTTTAGCCCAACCCTTGGCCCAAGACCAAACGAACCCTTAGTTATAACCCGGTCGAGCCCCGATCCGCGACCCGCCTGCTTCTCCTCTAATCTTGACCGTTGATCTCAAATAATCAATGGCCCCTAGCCATTCCCCCGTTTTAATTAACTACCCATCTCCCAAACCCTAACCCCATTTCCTAAACCCGCCGCCCCTAAACTCTCTTATCTATCTTCTTCTCTAATTAAACCCTAGCCGTCGTAACCCTTAATCCTCTCCGATTCCAGCTCAACCATGGAATCAATCCATGATCTACTTACCTATTTTGTGATATT
This sequence comes from Nicotiana otophora, assembly GCA_000715115.1. Lineage (NCBI taxonomy): Eukaryota > Viridiplantae > Streptophyta > Magnoliopsida > Solanales > Solanaceae > Nicotiana > Nicotiana otophora. Next base: position 24,634 of record AWOL01S0015710.1, on the reverse strand, counting down.
GTATCATTATACGCATGTTTACGGTGTTACTTAGTTCTTGCCCGGTGTTACTTAATTCTTGCCCTATTTTTAGCAAGAACTACTTCTCAAGAACGGACCGATTTACTTTGATTATGTGAGGATCTGGATGATCTTTCGTCTATATGCATGTTATATTGAACGATTCTTGCATTATTGGTTCGATTCAAAGTCGTCAATCCCAACTAGGGTTTGAGACTTTCTTTTTTTTTCCTTTACTGATTTTTCGATTGATTGATACTTTTTCTTTTCCGTGTTTGACTATTATTTTCCTATTTTCTACTTTATTTTGCCTTAAATCTGACTCTAAATAATGTTTGGTATGATATTTTCCTTATTCTCTGTTTAATCTTCTGTATTCCTTTATTTTTAGTATTATTTGCGTGATAATTGTTATTCCCAGTTGATTTACTGAACCCTTTTGTTCACGCCCTAAAAATAACCGATTCTAAGTGACTCTAGTATATCTTTCCTTAGTTGTGTTTGAATAATTTGTTTTCCATGTTTACTTGGTTGATTTCTACACTATATAACCCCCCTCCCCAAAAACCCCTTGAATGGACCTCGGAATCTCCTAATCACTGCTATTATTCTCATTGTTCTCCTCCTTTCACTTACTCATTCACTCTGTTACACTCGAATATTCTGTGAAATTCTGGACCGGTTAAAAGCCAAGGCTATTAAACGACCCCTTCGGTTCAAGCACTGCTCGGGGCCCTTCTCGAGGCTCTTGTGAACTCTGAAGCATCGGAGATCTGGGGTTCTTGCTATTAAGCTCTTTACTATCCTTCTGTTCGTATAATTTTTGCTACTGGTTAGTGCTTTAACCCCTGCAATGTTAATTTTCTTTCTTTCCTTCTGCATACTTATATGTGTTTGAATTATATGAGTATGATTTAGNTTTAATCCCTGCAATGTTAATTTTCTTTCTTTCCTTCTGCATACTTATATGTGTTTGAATTATATGAGTATGATTTAGTTTGTGAATCCCTGATATAGCACTATTATGATAATGCTCGATACTCTTTTGTCATCCTATGATAGTTGAATGCATGAGATAGTTTACTGCTTTGTCCTTAGTTTGTGTTAGGTCGGTCTGCAATTCTATGTTGGTTCTTTGTTTTCTTCTAGATTCAGTCATGTACCTATAGCATTTGAATATGTTTTAGTTTTGAGTTTCAATGCATGCCTATTTTGATCTAAATCTAACTGTTGCGACTATATGTTATTAGTTATAGAGTTTCTTCATACCTTGCTTTGGATACTACTATAACTCTATGGAAATCTCCCTCTATAAATCATTTAGTGCTGAGTTTTGTGTCTGATTGACTGTTCTTTGTGTACTAGCCA
>AWOL01S0015710.1:0-12573 GCA_000715115.1 Nicotiana otophora | reverse complement strand
TTGGGGGGGGGGGGGGTGATCTTTTACCAGCATCACCCAACTTATTCAGTATGAAATAAATGTGTTGCTATATCTATAGGTGAATGTGGTTCAAAAATTTTATAAGTTAAATGCTTGTTTGACTCCCCAGACCCCACTATGTGGGGTTATACTGGGTATGTTGTTGAATGCTTGTTTGACAATTGTGCCTTGGGTACTTGGGCATGACAGCTCAGCATGTGCATTCTTTTATCAGAGAATGTTGAGCTTTGATTTGGTGGCTAGTTATAGGGGAGCGAGGTTGAATCCATGACGCGTGAGCAGGTCATGAGTCATGACAACTCGTTTCCTAATTTAACAGATGGTGCTGCTGTTAAGTTCTCAGGAAGAATCTTGGACCCATGCCATGCTTTCTTGTAAAACCTTGACAGCACATGAACATACAGGCACCTTCAACCACTAAATTTGAGAAGATATATATGTAATTTAGAAGCATGCACGTGAAACGATTTTTGATGAGTTGAAAAGTAGATGCTACTTCATGGTTTCCAGCTCTTCTTTTCAATGCGCGACTGTAGCATACACTCACCTTTATATGATTCAAAAGTAGGAACCCATTGTCCTATCCAGTAATTACTAGCAAATGGTGACTGGTTACTTTAGATCTGCTTTCATAATCTGCTATATTTTTATAGTTTATGGGAGGACATTAAGGCCTTTTAAGTCCTGTCTTGAGATTTTTTTGAAGTATTGAAACTCTGTTGGCTTGTCTTGTTCATGGTGGTATTCCATTTATTGACCTGGTGCAGGCTACGAGTGCTGGATCTAAAGAGCAAGAGGCAATTAACTTTTTGGAGAAGAAAATGAAAAATGACCCTGCTTTCTCCTATGAAGAAACTGTTCAGGTAAAAGGAAAGGGAGTGTTCAGACGTGGTTTTAGGCTTTAATTCTTCTTATATCCCAATTTTTAGCAGTTTTCAGTTTCCTTTCTGTTCAAATCTCTGATACTGCTGGAATTCCATTCCCTAGGCTATATTGGTATTGCATTGAATATTTGTGTAAGGTTCTGTGGGTTCTGAATTGAAGGTTATTTGGTGTATAGTTGTCATGAATTGAAGATTCTGCTTTTACATATCACTTGTTATCTGTGGAATAAAAGTCAAACATCACCTACTTTCAGCCGCATAACACAGTTATGCAGATGTTTTCTGGTGATGCATTATTCAGAATTTGGAACTTCTAGATAATCGCAGTTCAAAGAAGTCATACAGTTAGAGAAGAGAGTACCCAAGTAGAGTAGCGACTTGCCTAGCTAGGATTCAACTTTTTCCAATCTATATCAATATTGTGCTATTGTTCTGTTCCTCACTGCCTATACTACCTATTACAGAATTTCTCATTTTGTCGTGTAATTGACTGTAGTGGTTTCAATAGAAAATAAAACTAGAAAGTATTATTGTTAAGGTGAATTTAAGATGTTGATGTAACCTCCTAATAAAATCGGGAAGTGGCTCCATCACATATTGGCGTAGGTAAATGGATTTGTTTGCATGAAGCTATAAAACTCTTAATTTGGCCATCTCTTTTTATTCATCAACCAAAAAAAAAGCTCTTAATTTGGCTAGTGCTTACAGTTGAGCAGATATTGTTTAAGAAGTAAGAGTGTTGCGTCTAATTGAGATTGAGGATAATATATATATTATTTTGGGTCAAAGTAGCAGTATATCATGTTCTATGTAATTGCTAAAGTTGTTTGTAAATGAGGTCTGGTGTTAAAGTTTGAAGGGTACACTTACATTATTTTTGTTATGTAGACTGCAATTTCTGCTCTTCAATCTGTCCTGCAAGAGGATTTTAAGGCCAGTGAAATTGAGGTAATTTGTCTATTTCTCTATATTATCCACCATTTGGTTATTGCAGTTATTATTGCCAGTGTTGATCACCACTTGAGGGGGAGGGAGTGAGTCATTTTCTTTTCTTGTTTGGGAACTGATCTAATATAAGCATTTGCTTGAGTTGCACCTGGAAACATTACTATTGCACGACCACGAGATATGATATGACATTAAGATATCCGCGTATATCCATTATTTCCTGAATGGATATGGTTGTGTAGTTACACTATCTTCTTCATCTAACTAGCAATTAGAACAAATCATTTCAGAACAGAAGACATGAGACCTTTATCACACAATTGTTTTGTCTTTTGTCTTAAGTGGATTGTAGTGCTTCTTAGGATTTAAAACTGCTTATTTTCACTGCTTACAACAACAACTAGAAACCCAGTGTAATCCCACAAGTGCGTCTCGGGAGGGTAGTGTGTACGCAGCCTTACCCCCTACCTTAACAGAAATACTGTAGTGAAAAAGCCATGAAAAAGAGGCAGTAGTGTTTCATATCGTAATCTCTTCTGGTCCTTTGCAGGTTGGTGTTGTGAAGAAAGAAGATCCCGTCTTCAGAGTGTTAACTACCGAGGAAATTGATGAGCACTTAACAGCCATCAGTGAGCGTGACTAATTAGTCACAGGATAGTCTGTTTCAGTTAGAAATGTATGTTCGCTATCAGGACTTGTAAGATCCCATATGATTGTCAGTTGGTGGGCATAGACAGAATCCTTCTGCATATGCTGATAATGAGTTTCTAATTGTTGAATGTAACATTTCTCGGGATCATCCTATTTTCACAAGATGTTTAAATGCAACTGTGCGGTATTATATTTACATTTCGTGCTGAATTTCACGTGCTTCATTCCAGCACCTTAAACTTATCTCTTTCTTTAACACTCTTGAATTTCTGCATTGTGACTAGCTATTTTATACTTCCAGTTTCTAATTTCGGTGTACTTTTAAAGAATCAAAGGCGTGCAATTTCCCGTGGCAATTTTACCATTGACTACACAGTTGAGGTTGTAATTTGTAACCTTGTGATACGAGGTCATAGTTAAGGTTTAAGATATAGTATGCTTACCAACCTGCCTACTGATTAGTTGATATTTTTCGCAAATTTTGCGAACAGAACTCTTATTTTCGTATTTCTCATTCCTTACTTTAATTCTGAATCTACTGGTAATCTTGAAAGACTAGAGTTCTTTCATGGCGCGGTTAATGTTTTTGTCTCTGCCACAAAAGGATATGATTCTTTTATTCCTTCCGTGGTAAATAAAAATATACTAATTACTTGAACCATATATTTTGTTTTTTGCATGCATTCTATCCTTCAATATTCTTTATTTTTACCAACGTGTCGTGTTGATTAGGATGATAAGAAGTTTAGCAGTGGAGAGAATAATAGCAGTTGTTTTTCCTTTTGAAACTCTTAAGTATTTATAGGATTACATATATTCCAACTGAAGGAAGAAACAAAACGAAAACGAAAGCCTCATAGAGATCATTGCGTAGCCAATTTCTTCAAATATATAGATAAACATTCAATAACAACGACAAACCCAGTATAATTTCACATGTAAGGTCTGGGGAAGATAGTTGTTTTCGATAAACCCTCGGTTCACTAGAAACATAATTACGGTATTGTTGAAAAGAAATACAGTAATGAATACAATAATGGAAAAGAAGCAGTAACCTATAGTAATACTCATTGAATATAATTCAAAGTAACTAAAAACATCACGTGGCAATCTACAGAAATAGAAACACACAAAGTTAAAGCTTGAAATGAGCATTGCCAATTCTAATTGAAGATGACAACAGCAATATTAATATTCTGCAACTTTAGGAAGAGGTGAGCATTTTCTTCTTTGCCATTAATTAGACAGAGAAAAGGGACTAGCATTTGGTAGATCCATCATATATGTAATCAAGAATAGCGATAACTCCAACAACAAAAGCTTGATCTATTCCTGCCTTAACTGTTACAGTATACACATCATTGCTTGGCATCACTTGCTGTACCTCTTTCCTAGCTCCAACCTGCAATATTCCATTGCTTACTTTACTATTCATAAAAGGATTTATGAAAAAGGGTCAGAAATATTCCTCTACTTTCAAATATTATCTATATTTAACCTTCGTTATACTTTCGGAACATAAGTACGCCTACCGTTAGCAAAGTATTCAAATCTACCTCTAATTTAAACGGTGCTCCTAAGTGGCAGCGGACCCAGCTATTAAAATGTCACAGTTGACGTGATCAAGGAAGGAGGAGCCACATTGTTGGAAAGTTGCATTTTTCATGTTTTTTAAAGTTCAACCTAATTAGAAAGGAAGAAGGGGAGCCTTGAACAACGGTAAAGTTGTCTCCGCGTGATCTATAAGTTACATGTTCAAACTGTGAAAGCAGCCATTAATGCTTGCATTAGGGTATGCTATCTACATCTCATCTCTTAGGGTGCGGCCCTTCCCCAGACACTGTGTGAATGCGGGATGCTTTGTGGATCAGACTGTCCTTTTCAACCAAATTAGAAAGGAAAAGTATATGAAAAACATGTCACCATTAACCTTGAAATCAACTACCTTTGCAATTACATTGCCCAAGGAGTCAATAATGCTGCAAGATCTATCAGGGAAATAGCCAGCAATCTGGAAAATCTTATGATCATTGTAATCCTTTTGTTCAATGGAAATCTTGATTGGCATTTTCTTCAAGAAACAAGAGTTTTTGGGCTCTTTCAAGCAAAACACCAACTTTTCAGAACCTTCAAAATCTTTACTATAACCCCTCCATTTCCTTTGCATGCTTAATGCTTCAATTACTCCTCCCTGAAAATTGAAGGTATATGAGTCACAAATAAATTCCTTCACAATTGTTATAGATGCAAAATAATTTCACATATGATCATCCAACTTTTAGTTTCTTGCACCAAAGTCAAAGAAACTATATTTTGTTACAGAAAAATAACTCAACAACTGAAAAAGGAAAAAAGAAGGCAGTCCAACGCACAAGACATCGCACATTCATGCAGGGTCCGGGGAAGGGCCACATCACAAGGGGTGTGATGTAGACAGTCTAACATAACACACATTAGTGACTGTTTCTACGGCTCGAACCCGTGACATATATATAGGTCAAACGGAAACAACTTTATTGTTGCTCCAAGGATCTTATTCACAACAATTACACAAAAATATCGTAGAAATAAAGAGGGAAAATGCTAAATTCGGTCCAACTGGAAACACAAATAGGGCCACTTCAGCATTTCAATGTGCATATACCACATGATTTAAACATGCATAGGCTGCCCACGCATGAAGCACCTCGTGTTCACGTACCCAAGGGATGTAACGCAGATAACCTGCCCTAAAATAAAATATTAGTGGCTTATTTTACGATTGAAACATGCATGATAGTTAGAAAATATATATTGCTTCTATTGCCAAATGTTACCTTTTTCCTGATAAGAAGTAAATCATGTCCATAACTATCTTTGAGAATAAGTTCTTCCTTTTTTCCAAGAATTCCACATCCATCAACTTTGAAAACAACATTTTGGGCACAATTTGTGACAATAAAACCACCACCATTCACAACATGTGGACGCCTTCGAACTACAAGAACTACCTCAGAAGATGAACAAAACACCTTACTAACTACAGCCATATTTGAGTTGATTGTGGTTGCCATTGTAATTTTGCCACCTTCTCTGTCTTAGAAATAAAATTGATAAGTCTGTATTTATAGTTTATAATGTAAAAGCAACTGTTCAAAATTCAAAGTTTGGTAGAGTTTTGATTGACTTATTGTATCAACCTCAAGAATCTTCTTGACTGCAACACGGAGTTGTAAAGTTTGTATTAGCTTGTCCCTTACGCCCCTCAATATATATATATATATATATACTTGTATATGTTTTTTGATTAACTTATATACACTGACAGTGTAAATAAAATTTTGCTTATTAGTGTAGGTTAATCTGTTGTAATATCGTAATATTCCTATTTTTTCAGAATTTAGCTTATATATATAGAAAATGTAAGTATTTTCATACTATGGGTGTATTAACTGTATAGCAGGTTTCACGTCTTATTTTTCATGTAAATAGTTTCAGTAATTATGAGAAATTACTTGATTGAAATGACCTATTTAATAGTACAAAGATTATTTTGTACTGCCAGCGTATAAAAGTTAAACTTAAATTTTTAGGTAAAAATTCTTTACACGTGGTTATCCTTGATATAAAAGTGTAAAAATTATTAAATATGCATTGATGTGTTTGGATGTCTTTTACAAGCAATATAAAAAGGGTATGTTTTTCATTACATTTTAACTTTATCATATTAGTAAATATTGGATGTCTTTTAAAAGCAATTCAAAAAGGGATTTGTTTTTCTTTCTCACTTTAACCTTATCATATTAATTTTATTGAAGGTCTTTTACAAGCAATTCAAAAAGTGGTAATTGAGCCTTTTGAAGTTTGGCTGCCTAATCACTGTATAAGGGAATATCTCGTTGAAATCAACCCTAATTTGCATGTTTTCTTTACTTGTGTGCATGAGATTTCTTCAATAGGGGTAGACTTTGTGGGTACGAGAATCTTGTTGACTTTGAGTTACAATTATTGCTATGATTGTTCCTTTTTAAAAATAAATAAATAAAACAAATAAAGCATGTAATTTAGAAGCTTTAGTCTTACTCTTACCAAATTCTTTTTTTAGAGTAGATCAGTTTTATGATTCATTATAAATATCCTTTTTGTTATTGTAAATATAACAATTGTATAATGTATACTATATATTGATTATACATTTACTATATACTATATACTAGCTAAATGTTTTAAAAAATAAAGACTCAGTTTTTTTGTGGGCATGGACTGCTGTATAGTGTAATAATTCCTTGAAATTTTCTGAATGCTACACTTCATACAGGTAAATATTTAAGGCCGGGTCACCTAAACTTGTGTCCGTTTGTTATTTCGGTAAACGAACTTAGAACTTTTTCATTTCAACACCTCAACTTAACTATTTGCACATTATTCAACTATATTATAATTCACGAAAGACACCTAATTTGTACTCATTGCTTTGATGTAAAGCATGCGTACTAGAATTTTTTAACAATCTAAACACCTCCATGTTTATATGATTGGTCATAGAAGTTTTTTTTATGGTGTTCGTTCGGATAGTATTTTAATAAGCTTTTAATTACCATTAAAAGTATACACTATTAGAGCCCGATTTGAGTTAGTTGATTCTAAATAATTGATAAACGTAACTTATAATCACCAATTACACAGTCGATACCAAATATAATCTTTCGGCGTTCAAGGAAATTCTAAACTTTTTTTCTTCTTCAGCATTTGGTAGACCAAATCCACTTATCTGATTAATTTGTCTACTCACTGAGGACATCTTAGGTAGGAGCGGAGCCGGGATTTTCACTAAGCGGTGTCAAATAATATAAAAGTAAATATACAAAAAAATCAATGGAAGTCAACATATAGTGTATATGCATATAATTTCTACTTACACAATATATTTTTTATGTAAAGGGGTATCAGTTGAGACTCCTTGCTATAAGGTGGCTCCGCCAATGTCCTTAGGGGGACCTATGTTCGGAGTACAAGGGTCACCGGACACCGTTAACTTCGGCAAAATTTTTAAATATACATATGTTTATATACATGCATATATTAAAAATGATCATATACTTTACATGGAATCCTTAAGTTCAAAAGTTAGATGGGAATACTAGTTGAGTAGTTCGTTCATGTGCTCTCGCCACCTTCAAATCTTGGATATGCCTCTGTCATTGGGTATTAACGAGACAAGAGCGAGGCACTGAACATATTCTACCCCGACCTCCATCCTTTATTAGTAATCTCAATTTGCTTTTCCTATTCAATAGCACGTGCTCCTCTCTAAAGCGGACTCTATTTTTATATACTCGAAATCTCTAATTAAAGTGTTTTTACCATTCTACTACATCCTTGGATGGTGAAAATTCCAAACTACCAATATCACACTTTAATTCCATAGTCGAAAGTATATGTTATGTCTCAATAAATTATTTTTCCTCTTTTTGAGTTTTTTTCAGAAATAACATGCAAAAAGGAGAGTATTACGAGAGGAAATTAACAATCTAAATGGAGCTTAGGACTCAAAAGTTTACTATATTAAAGTGACGTGAATTTAAAGAACAAAAGATATTAACTGATTGATTATGTTTTTAACTACCAAAAAGATTCGGGAAATGACTAGAAATTAATTTCTTAAAAAGCTCTTTTTTAAAATCTTTTTCTTAAATAATCTATATTTAAAGAATATCTAGGAGATTTCCTTCAAGTTACGTCAAAGTCTAAGAGGAAAATATTTAAAATTGTACGGAGTACAGTTCTACTTCCAAGTTCCAACTGCTCGAGTTAATTTTGGTATACTAAAGTGAAGTACGTAAGAATAACGAAAAATAAAGAGTAAATTTGTTGACTAAATATTAGCTCTTTTACAATAAGAAAATAATAAAAGCTTCTTTAATCAATAAGCGTCGCTTTGGCCGAGTGGTTAAGGCGTGTGCCTGCTAAGTACATGGGGTTTCCCCGCGAGAGTTCGAATCTCTCAGGCGACGATTTAATGTTTTGCTTTTTCGTCAGTGTACAGTTAATAATTGACAAACTTAACCATTGTTAATTAATATTAATATATATATTGTTACTTCATAAATCATTTAACGTAGAAGGATAAAAAATGCCGCTGAACTTTTATGAAAGGTCTAAAAATACCCTCCACCACCTTTTTGGTTTACTTAGCCCTTTGACCGTTAGATCAATGCTGAATTTAAAAAATAATTATTTAAATTCCATGTGACGACTTCTTATTGGTCGAAATTACAGCATCTAATATGTTAGAAAGATCCACCCCATATCTACTCGTTTTTCGGACTAACCCGCTCCAAACACTAACCTGACCCAAATAAAAAGTTCAAATAAAAAAAAGATGCCCTACTTCAATCTAACCCATGTATTTACATGTGTTTATTTTTTTGATTAATCTCATGTATAGCATCATCATCGAATAAAGGTTCATGAACAAATTAAACAAACAAGAAAAGCCTAGCATGACTGAGCCAATGATTTTCTTGACAATAATATGGGTCGGAAAACTAGGGGTAGTCCAAATGTTTATGATATCTTCCAAACAATCACTTTGAGATCTTTCCATTATGTGAAAATGATTAAATTAAACCCATCTTGAATATAATGCAATTTGTGTCTATCATGTAAATTAAAACAGATGCCATAACAAGAAAAAGAAAACCACGTAGTAAATTTGCGTCTATATGTTCGCTGCAACTTCCATGGAGCTTTTTGTTCCATGGAGTTTGATAGAAAGGGGCCTCTTTTTTTTTAGTTGAACTTTTTGTTCGGGTCGGGTTAGTGTTTGAAGCGGGTTAGTACGAAAAAACTGATATATATGGGTGGGTCTTTCTAACGGGTTAGATGTTTTAATTTGGCCAATAAGAAATTGCCACGTGGAATTTAAATAATAATTATTTTTAATTCGGTATTGATCTAACAGTCAAAGGGCATAAGTGAACCAAAAGGTGGATGAAAGGGTATTTTTAGTCCAATAGGTAAATGAGGGATATTTTTAGACCTTTTTCAAAAGCTTAGGAGCATTTTTAACCCTTTTCCGATCATTTAACTATAGTAAATTGGTACGATTTGGTATACACACTCGGTGTGAGAAAATTTTGCCCACCCTCTAATGCTTTTCCACGGTTCCACTCTCGCATTATGTGAATCCACTATTTCATGGTTTCAAGGAGTATTGGATGATTGTTTTCTATGTTATCTACAACAACAATAATAAATCCAGTGAAATTTCATAAATGTAATGTAGAGAGAGTAATGTGTAGGCAGACCTTACCCTTACCTTATGAAGATAGAAAAACCATTTTGAAAGACCCTCGGCTTAAGAACTATGTTACCTTGGTCTAAAAATAAAATAAAATAAAGTTAATATCACAAATAGAAAGCCTATACTGCAAACACCTATAACACTTGTGCGTATATTTTGCATGCGTATATAAGAAAGACTTGCAAATCCCTACAATACTTTTGTGTGTATATATTGCATGCATGGACACACGAACACAAAAAGTCATTATAAAGTAATCATTACGTTTTATGCTATTTTGCATTATAAAGTTACATTAGCGCCATGGCAATTTTCCCTTTCTTGGAAGAAGAATTAACCCAAATAGGCGCTCATCCAACCGTTTAAATTAAAAATAATCGGTGAAAATATAATATGTGCATAATTTATGTATTACATGTGTATAATTATATATAATCAATATATAATATATGTATATGACTAAAAAAAATAAACAATAAATATGACCAGCTATTTGTGTAAAGATCCCTCCTCCCAACATGCTTCATTAAAAAGCAAAACAAATAAACCATTCAGTTGGCATCCACTATGATGATCCCTATGAGCTTTGATTTTCTTAAGACTGGTAAAAGAATATGCAATTGAGATCAATATGATTCCTTTAGCTTCTTTCCACCTGGTTTTCTTATCGTTATCCAACCTCCCTTTTATTTACTTTCCTCTCTGTTTTTTCGATTTAAGGATTATATCACTGCTAATATTTAAGGAGAATAACCAATGCTATTCATTGACACACTCCTCAACGAGACAAGAATTAGCATAAGAAATGGAATCTCCAATTACAGTTCATTCTTCCGAGGCAACCTAAGACAGACATGAGAACAAAAACAAAGTTTGAGTCCTTGATTTTCTTATCTGCAGAACGAAAATGGAAGGAACATAACTTTTCAACGTCATTGATAGCAGAGAGAGGACAGGGACTTCAATCCAACAGACCATACTTCAGAAACTCCTATTCACTGTACACCAACAATAAATTCTAGTGACCATACTTCTGAAACTCCCACTCGCTGTTATCTGAAAGATAGAACAATCATCATACATATACTTAGGATGTAACATACTATAGTGGCATTTGTATTCAAAGACAGCATCATACAACTTACCAAGTGGACACACTTGACGAGTCTTGAGCCACCGACTAATGCAATGGAAGTGGAATGCATGGTTGCAAACACCTACAGCGATCAGCAGATACGGCAAACAATGAACTCCCAATAACAGATTAATATCCACATCCAAAATGGCATAAACAGGATTGTGAGTGTAGCATAACTTCTAGTCAATCATCAATTTCATACACTTCATAGAAAATGTAGACCACTCAGAGAGGGGTCGAAAAAGGGAGCACCAGATATAGCAATATATGGCACATTTCTTACCTTGTCAAGAGTGACTCGAGGAACTTAGTGGTCATTTCTAGAGGATGAGATTTGTTATCTTCCAGAATTGTTTGCAAAAGATGCCGTAATTTTGTATAAACACAGATGAATACCAGCTTAGAACGGAAATAACACATTCAAGTGACGGCAAGTGTCAAGCATCTAATGATACAAAAGACATGCAAAGCATAGAGCTGGAGCAATTCCAATTTAATATTCTCTGCCAATAGCAACTTAACACTCGCTACAACAAAGCCTTGAGGGAAAGGTTTGATATGAAGATCCTTTTCATGTGGTTGTGCCTTATCAGTCTGCACCTCTACTGTACAAACAATAGTAAAGCACTATAATGCAATTATCGTAGACATTCAGCTAACAGACTTTAGTATAGCACATTAATCAAAGGGAGAAAAATGCAGAATTATATCTGGTAAGTCAGCGTAACTTAAAGGGAAAAAATTAACATAGTTGTTAGCTCGGAAACATACAAGTGGATGACCAGCTGAATGATGAAATGTTTAAATACACATGCATATCCCAAGCTATCACGACTTCAATCCAAATCACAAGGAAAGTTATTTCTCGAAAACGGAAGAAGTATTCTCAAAAACATGACTTATCAAAACAGAAACATGCGCCCATTGTTAATCTAAAAAACAAAAGAAAATACATACTAGGAAACAAACTCGATAAAACAAATAAAACTGCTTTCATCTTTTTCTCCACCAAGTAACTAAATGGCTTTCTTCTTCCTTCATATTTCAGTGGTATACGGATATTGGTCTTTCCTATTCACGTAGCCTCATGGTTAAACGGGGGAATTACAAAGGGTGGGAGCGAGACTGTGGGTATTCTGTTTGTTGATGGAGTGTATGGGCGAGATACAGTGAGAGGAGATACACGATATTAATCACATCATCTTTTGAGCTCATACCGCCGGAGCAACAAATGACTTTTGAGTTGCAACCCAAAAACAAAAGAGGAAGCAAGAGGAGAAGATGAAATAGAGAAGATGAAGGAGAAGTAAAAATTGACAATCATTGTACTTCTCTGGATGACAGAAAATTAAAATAGCACAAATAACCTTCTATTAGAACCATTATAATCAAATAAAAAATGTGGATGCCAGAAAATAAAAAATAAAACAAATAATCTTCTGTTAACACAAAGCATGGTTACCAAAATCCCAATTCAACTCTTACAATTCTGGAAAAAATTCAACAAAATCTAGGTATACAACTGATCTCGACATGACACTAAGTTCTTCTTGTGTGGTAATCACTTGTTTAGTTATCCGAAGTGTTTCTATCTTCAAAAGTATGAGCTTTCTCCCCATAAATAGACAAAACTTCTTCAAACTACA
>AWOL01S0015707.1:0-12547 GCA_000715115.1 Nicotiana otophora | reverse complement strand
GCCTCCTCGACCGGATGACCCTCCACTGAACCTTCACAGACGCGATGTTCTTTGACCTCAACTTTCAAACTCGCATGTCCAAAATGGCCACCGGCTCCTCAACATATGATAGATCCTTGTCCAACTGGACTGAGCTGAAGTGTAACACATGAGACAGATCGCCGTGATACTTCCGGAGCATGGAAACATGGAATACTTAATGAACTGCAGAGAGACTAGATGGTAGTGCAAGTATATAAGCCTCCTCTCCAACCCTCTCAAGAATCTCAAAAGGCCCGATATACCTAGGGCTCAACTTGCCCTTTTTCCGAACCTCATAACACCCTTCATGGGCGAAAACCGGAGCAAGACCCACTCCCCAACCACGAATGCAATGTCGCGAACCTTCTGATCTGCATAACTCTTCTGCCTGGACTGGGATGTACGAAGTCGATCCTGAATCAATTTAACTTTTTCCAAGGCATCCTGAACCAAGTCTGTACCCAATAGCCTAGCCTCGCCTTCCTCGAACCAACCCACAGGAGATTGGCACTGTCTACCATACAAAGCCTCATACGGTGCCATCTGAATGCTCGACTAATAACTATTGTTGTAGGTGAACTTCGCAAGTGGCACAAACTGATCCCATGCACCCTTAAAATCAATCACACACGCACAAAGCATATCCTCCAATATCTGAATAGTGCGCTCGGGCTGTCTATCCGTCTGGGGGTGAAATGATGTACTCAACTCCACACGAGTACCCAAATCACACTGTACGGCTCTAAAGAACTGTGTTGTAAACTGCGAACCCCAGTCAGAGATGATAGATACCGGTATGCCATGAAGCCTGACAATCTCGCGAATGTAAACCTCAGTCAGCTGCTCCGAAGAGTAAGTAGTAACCACAGGATTGAAATGAACTGACTTGGTCAATCTATCCACAATCACCCAAACTGCATCGAACTTCCTCTGAGTCCGCGGGAGCCCAACAACGAAATCCGTAGTGATTCGCTCCCATTTCCCTTCTAGAATCTCTAACTTTTGAAGCAATCCACCTGGTCGCTGATGCTCATACTTCACCTACTGACAATTTAGCCAACAAGCTACATATTCCACTATGTCCTTCATCATTCGCCTCTACCAATAGTACTGCCTCAAGTCCTGATACATCTTTGCGGCACCTGGGTGAATGGAATACCGCAAACTGTGATCCTCCTGGAGAATCAACTCACGCAAACCATCTACATTAGGCACACATAGCATGCCCTGCATCCGTAATACACCGTCATCTCCAATAGTGACCTCCTTGGTATCGCCGTGCTGAACTGTGTCCTTAGGAACATGCAGATGGGGGTCATCATACTGACGCTCTCTGATACGATCATAAAGAGAAGACTGAGAAACCACATATGCCAAAACTCGGCTCGGCTCAGAAATATCCAATCTAACAAACTAGTTGGCCAAGGCTTGAACATCCAAGGCTAAAGGGCTCTCTGCTACTGGTAGATATGCTAAATTGACCAAACTCTCTGCCTTGTGACTCAAAGCATCGGCCACCACATTGGCCTTCCCGGGGTGATAGAGAATAGTGATGTCATAATCCTTAAGCAACTCCAACAATATCCGCTGCCGCAAGTTAAGGTCCTTCTGTTTAAACAAATGTTGTAGAATCCGGTGATCGGTGAAAACCTCATAAGGAACACCATACAAATAGTGTTGCTAGATCTTCAAGGCATGAACAATAGCTGCTAACTTAAGGTCGTGGACAGGATAGTTCTTCTCATGCACTTTCAGTTGTCTACGTGTAGGAAATCACCCTACCGTCTTGCATCCACACCGTGTCGAGACCAATGCGTGAGGCATCACAATACACTGTATATGACCCCGAACTTGTAGGAAACACTAACACTAGGGCTGTAGTCAAAGCAGTATTGAGCTTTTCAAAGCTCTCCTCATAATCCTCGGTCCACCTGAACGGAGTACCCTTCTGGGTCAATCTGGTCATAGGTGATGCAACAGACGAGAAACCCTTTACAAATCGACGGTAAAACCCCGCCAAGCCAAGAAAACTCCGGATCTCCCTAGCTGAGGATGGTCTATGCCAACTCTGCACTGCTTCAATCTTCTTCGGGTCTACCTTGATCCCCTCACTCGATACCACATGACCCAAAAATGCCACTGAATCTAGCCAGAATTCACACTTTGAAAGTTTTGCATACAATTTCTTTTCTCTCAAGGTTTGAAGCACAGTCCTCAGGTAATGCTCATGATCCTCCCGACTCCAGGAGTACACCAGAATGTCGTCAATAAACACAATGACAAAAGAGTCAATATAGGGCTGAAATACAATGTTCATTAAGTGCATGAATGTTGCTGGAGTGTTTAGTCAGCCCAAAAGACATCACAAGTAACTCATAATGACCATACCGAGTCCTAAAAGCAGTCTTCGGGATATCTGGCTCCCGAATCTTCAACTGATGATAGCCCGAATGCAAGTCAATCTTAAAGAACACTCTGGCACCCTGAAGCTGATCAAATAGGTCATCAATACGTGGCAATGGATAATTGTTCTTTACTGTAACCTTGTTCAACTGGCGATAATCGATACACATTCGCATAGAACCATCATTCTTCTTCACACACAAGACAGGAGCACCCCAAGGCGACACACTGGGCTGAATGAAGCCCTTATCAAGCAACTTTTGCAACTATTCCTTTAATTCTTTCAAATCTACTGGGGCCATACGATAAGGTGGAATAGAAATAGGCTGAGTGTCCGGTAACAAATCAATGCCAAAGTCAATATCCCTGTCAGGCGGCATGCCCGGAAGATCCACCAGGAATACATCTGAATAGTCCCTCATTATCGGAACAGACTCGACGGTAGGAGTATCAACACCAACATCACTCACGTAGGCTAGATACGCATCGCACCCCTACTCAACCAATCGCTGAGCCTTAAGAAATGAGACAACCCTGCTAGGAACATGATCTAAGGTACCTATCCACTATATCCGTGGTAGACCTAGCATAGCCAATGTCATCGTCTTGGAATGACAATCAAGGATAGCGTGATAGGGTGACAACCAGTCCATGACCAAAATAACATCAAAATCTACCATACTGAGTAATAATAAATCGGCTCTGGTCCTAAAACCTCTAAGAATAATCAAACACGACCGATACACACGGTTAACAATAGTAGAATCACCCATGGGTAGATACATAAATATGTGAACTCGGTGAATCACGGGATACACCCAAATACGGAGCAAAATAAGATGACACATAGGAATAAGTGGAGCCTGGATCAAGTAAGACTAATACATCTCTATGACAGATCAAAACGATACTTGTGATAACAGAATCTGATGCAACTGCCTCTGTCCTAGCAGGAAGGGCATAATATCTAGCATGGCCTCCCCTTATATGGCGACCTCTACCTATCCGACCTCCACCTCTAGTTGGTTGTGCAGGTGGGGTGGTAGATGGTGTTGTAACCATAGCCTGAGGACCTGGTGGAGCACGCGGTGCCTGAGAAATCTGTGGAGGTGCACCCCTCCTAAATCTAGGGTAATCCCTCACCACAAGGCGAGTGTCACCACACTCAAAACAAGCTCTTAGAGGACGTGGCTGTTGCGACTGGCTCGGGCCTGATCGACTGGACTGACCATTGAAAGCATCCCGTACAAGAGGCATACTATACACTGGTAGTGCATAATAAGGATCATGGGGCCTAGTAGTGGCAGAAGCACCGCTGGCGGCTGGAAGTGCTAAATGAATAGGGCGACCCATATAACCCCTGCCCTGACGAGATGTCGCTGGGGCACGAGTACCACTGTAAGTGCTAGACTCTCGAGACCTCTTGGCCTCTCTCTCCTCTCTATCCCGAGTCAGCATACCCTCCAACCTCCTAGCAATACCTACTACTTGTTAGTACACAATATCCATCTCCAACTCTCGGGCCATGCTCAATCTGATATTGGGGTTGAGCCGCTCAATTAACCGATGAACCCGCTCTCGAACAGTAGCAACCAAGGCTGGTGTATGCCTGGCCAAATCACTGAATCGGAACTCATCCTCTGATATGGTCATAGCACCCTGGCGCAACTGCTCAAAATCCGCGTGCCAAGCATCTTTGAGACTCTGGGGAACATACTCCCTCAAGAACATATCTGAGAACTGAGTCCAAGTGAGTGAAGCTGCCTCAGCCGAACTATCCAACTCATATGCGCGCCACCACTGATAGGCCGCTCCTCTAAGCTATAACGTAGTGAAAAAAACCCCACTAGTCTCCGCAACACCCATAGTGTGGAGGATACGGTGGCACTCCTCAAGAAAACCCTGGGCATCCTCTAACGCCAAGCAACTGAAGGTAGGAGGGCGGTACTTTTGTTTTTATCTCTCAAGCCTGTGTCACGACCCAAACCGATGAGCCGCGATGGCACCCGGTACCTTACTCAATCGAGTACCAACATAACGTATCTTTTCGTATCATACCATCATAGATAACTGAGCTGGAGAGGCTGCCATGAGATAGGTGGAATACAACATGTAATACCAACTTATACATACGACGTATGGACCTCTAAGACCAAAATAACCACTCATACACTGAACATAGGCCAATAAGGCCATACAATATTTTACATACATGACATCTGTCTACAAGCCTCTAAGAATACATAATTGTCATAAAGGTCAGATAGATCCCCCACCATACCAAACAATACACATCTAAATCATACTGACCAAACAAGCAACTCCGGAGCAAATGGAGTGCACCCACATTTTCCACTGAGTTGATTGCCTACTTGGAGGACTCTCGACCTATTTATCGAGACCTGCGGGCATGCAACGCAGCATCTCCAGGCAAAAGGGACGTCAGTACAAATAATGTACCGAGTACGTAAGGAATGAAAATCAGTAAATAATAGACATGAGAGAAACATGGAGTAAAAGACTCGACATGTACGTCTACATAGCTCTGTGAATCATTTCATTTTTATAATGTCATGCATATGCATATAAATGTCATACCATGCATAGGTATATGTGTTCATAACATCATCAAGCCTCTGAGGGCATCCCATCATATCATTTCGTCCACTATGGACAAATCATCAACGTATACCAGCTGATCAGGTGGTGGTGCATATATAACGCCGTAACCTTTTCTCATATTTGATATATATATATATATATATATATACACACACACATATATACGTGTATATAATGCCATCTGGTCATGGGTCAATGTTTATGTATGAATGCATGAAATGCATAAGAAATACGTTAATAAGATTTCTCGGAATGTCATAAAAATAATATGCCTATCGGATAAACTTTATCAATTATATATTTTTCTGAGACCCATGAACAGAAGATCTAATAATAATTCACATGGGGAATCAAGAATATGGACACCCCTAGTATTTCTATGAATAGAGTCATTTATGGAAGTTGTACATTTGCTCGTTTCGTTCGTGTCATATAGATCATACCAAAAAGAAAGAAGGGATAGCCTTAACATACATGAACTGATTCTTTTGACAATCCCTTTAACACCGTTGATTGCGACAACGCGTAACAGCGGATCGAAGTTGGGAAATATCCGTATGATATTCTTGAGAAAGATTGTACCGTACTCCCTTATAATCGCAAAATCTCGTTGCAATTATGCTAAATAGTCTCGGATGAATTCTTGTTGAAGTGATTCACGTTACTAGTGAAAAGTATGGTCTCTGTTGAAGCATTACATAGCAGATCTGTATGAAACCTCCTAAAATGAATGAATGGCTTTAGAAAGGTCCCTTTTTATAGTGGTGTGGGCCCCACTTAATAATGCTTACCTTAGCCACCCAATTTTCTTAAAATGCCATCTAGCAATGTGACCAAATAGTCACTTAAATCAATAATCTTGGGCTGCCACGTTTGGGAGGATTTATAAGTCTTATCCAAAATCTTAATTACTCACTAATTAATTAATTAATTAATTAATTAATCTTCTATTAATCAATAATCAACCAATTAACCACATAATTAGGAATTATCTCAAATTACTTAAAATACCACATACTTTTAATACACTTTATACACCTTATAATCACGGTCATGTGGTACCTTGTATGGTACTAGTCCATAAATACCGGGTATTATAGTTTAGACCGTAGTTTATCTCAAATTGCCAAACTTCAACGAAACTCATCTTCTTCGATTTGCTTAGCCTCTCACCTTCACGAATTTACTTATCACTTGTTTGAAATAACGTAATACTTACAATCCTAAAATAATCTCATTCCCGAACTTATGTCGCTTAACTTACGATGAAAGTTTAACGTATGGATGTAACATCTCATTTCCGGGCTTATATCAATTTACTTATGGCATACTTTTACGTACGAAAATATGGGGTGTAACAATATTCCCCCCTTTGGAACATTCGTCCTCGAATGTTGACTGATGCACTTATCGTTTTCATAACCCATAGATCTTGCGAATACTTTTTACCCTTTTTTCCATTTAGGTAACTGTTCTTTGAATAAATCCAAAGGTCAGGGCATTCCTCCTTTTAGGTCTCTTTCTCACACCACGGTCTATGGTCGGAATTCTTCCAATCTCGTAACTGTTGCTACCTTCTTTCATGCAGTCTGTACGACTCTAACTTTATATGCGCGCCTACTCTCCTCTTTCCTCCAGCTTTTAGCCAATCTCTAGGCCTCACTTGGTAAACATATACAGAGCTTAATAAGATGTCCCTCTGGGCATCTATAGGTATACTTAAGTTCTTCGCTCGGTACTTTGTCAAACTTACGAATATTATTATATCTTATTTCATAGACCCGGTTATTCATCAGCATGACTTTAATGCATCTAGGTAGGTCATACTATACCATAACTCTTACCTCGATTTATCGTTACTAAGGTCTGCTATCAAACTCCAGGTTACTTTTGTTGCTTATCCTATATGCATAAATCTATGTCTTTTAATGCTTCTTCACTACTTTTCATCTCAAGGATGACGGCCTAATCTCATCTCATACTTTGTGACTTTTGTCCATCCATTGTTGATTCACCTCAATATTGATTTATAATATACCACTCATAACTTGAAACTTCTTACATAATACTTTGCCACTAGGGCTTACGTTGCATCGAGGAATATTTGACGTGATTTTTCTGATCCACTTATCGGCGATACTGTGCTTCAATAACCGTATTTTATAGCATCCCAATGTGATTCACTTACGTGGGTATTTTAATCCTGTACAATTCTTGAAATCCTTTTATTTATCACAATTACACCCTCATTTTATTACCAGGGCAGCATTCCATCTCCTCTAAATGCTACTAGTCTTAGACTCCTTTGAGTTCATTCAGGCTATACTGAGCTTTTTATAACTAAGAGAAACCATCAGCTCTTCTTGTTTTCATGGGCTTAATCCTCAGGACTTATCCATTCTCGTCACCTTCTCACTCGCCCTTTCTTATCCTTACTGCTGTCTTCCTAAACCCTTGTCGTTTTACCATACTTTAGCTTGCGGCCTACACATATTCATTTATACTACTCGCAACCTTCCTTCAAATCGCTTGCACCACAAATTTCCTTATGTTATTTTGGAACATCAAGCGAGATATCACATCATCTCTAACTCTTCTTTACTATCTTGACTAAGCCTCTCGATACCTAGAACCCATAGGCTGGAAGATACGCCACTGACAATGCCGCTACCATTCTTGGATACTGAATCCCAGTGCTTCTAGCCTTCTATCCGAAGTATATACTATTCACGATCTTCTGCATTTGAGTATCTCGTATGTTGTTCACCATTACCTTACTTACCTTAAAATATCGCATCACATCTTCTATCTCTTTCATGACCTCCCTTCCTCATAGGTATAATTCACATCCGCGACTTGAAGCTCTATTATAATACTTGCACCTCTGGTGCATACACACTCCGGTGGGAGCTTCATATTGACTTCTTATGAGGCTGGTACTCTTCTAACTGACTTTATCATAGTCCATTATAAAATATGGCTACTGTACCATATCTCTTGTACCTCTGATATTAAGAATGATCCTACAATATTCTCAATCACGAACTCTATAATTTTTTGGGTCTAATAATCCGACTCCTGATTTACTTAGTTGATATAACTCTTTTGTTTCCTCTTCCTTATGATCAACCTTCGTGTAGGCTTAAGCTATCTTCCGATCTGTGGTTCCTGGTATTAGTTATTACTTTAGCCTTTCATGGGCGCTATGGAGTATCCATGATTCAATCTTCTAACAATTCAATCCTTTGTCTATGCCCTAGGCTCAATTCTTTCTTTTAACTTATACCGTAGTCTTATACGTCTGTATGATTGTCAATATATATGCTGCATATATAAAACTCTGAACTCTTAGGTGCATTTATAACGTAACTAACTCTGGATCATTGATCGAATAATTCCTTTCGTTCTTTCTCAACTTTCTTTAAATGCAAGCAATTACTTTTCCTAGTCATTTTTTTTCACTTGTTGCATGCATACTTAGCTTATCTTAGTTCCCACGTATGCCAAAATTTTCGTGCAACTCATATGATCTCGCATAGTACTTTTGATTTTTCTTCTCATTCCTTAGCCACGATAGGTGCCACTTTCTTATGGAGTGCATATAATGTTGTTGTGAAACTGTTGTTATAAGACCATTTCCTCTTTAGGTCACTGTGCTTAGATTGAAGACTTCTTTCTTATTTTCTCAGCTAGTCTTTCATTGTAGTACTTAAGGAGGACCCTCTGACTCTTGTAAAGCTGCAAGCTTATTACATCGTATTCCCGATAGAATGTTTTATTTTTGTGCTCACTTCTAATTATCCTTAGTTACTTACCTCCACACTCATATTCTCGTACGGTTTCTTGTGAACTGAAGTTTTGATTGTCTTCCCAGTGGAACTCTCTTTTATTTCCGTAACACTCATACGATACCTTTAACTACCCAAACTCCTATCTGAATAGTTCTCAAGGATTACCTTGTCATAACTACGAGTCTGAATTCACTATGTTGGAGTTTACTATGTTTATCTTGCACGATCCGCTACTTTGTCTGTATCCTCTTGTCTAGCCATAACTAGGCTCTTCCTGAATCAACTACTAACTACTCATTGTCTCATTCTCATATCAATATTCTGCATAATCTTTCATGGGTCATTTCCTTTATCTTACTTACGTCCCGCACTGGATCCTTATCTATCAATAACATCTCAGGCAGGAACCCTTACCTCCTCTCCTTGACGTCGTGTTTGCATAATGTTCTAGAATCGTAGCATATCTATAGGATTTGAATAAGTGCAATCTTATCCCTTTCTCATTCTTATCACATTCTTCCTTTATTAATCCATAGTTACTAGGACCACTTAATTCTGACTTAATGCCACATCACTCCATATTCCCCCCTTTAGGGGAGTACTATGAGTTGGATCCACGAGGATCTACCTATAGATATTTTACCTCTTCATCTTTGGCGTCTTTTCAAATCATCGATGACCCTTACTCACCTTGCGACAACCTTTTGTATCAAAAATAATAAAATTCCTTATTCGCGAGGGTTACACTTAGTATAACTGGCACATACAGTCCCTTAAACTTAACTTTGCTCACATTGCTTGCTTTAGGGAAGCGTCTTCCTAAATAACCATTCTCTGAATTTCTCGTGAATTTTCTTCTGTTGTCCATTCCATTATCATCGTAACGCAATCTGAAATTCCCATGATGCCAATCATTATCAAATCACCCAGTCCCTAATTCATGTTTAGTTTATCTTGTTCACTAGCCCATACCGATTTCTATTATTCTGGGGTCTAACTTTTCCTTCTGGTAGTCGCGTTGGAGTCACGAACTTATTTCTCGAAATGAGGGTATGACTTTATGGCCTATAATATTTTGTTGTCTCAAGGCTTGTCACCTCTCGTCTTTTCTTTCACTTGACTATAGACTCTGTAATACTATCATTGTTTTTCTACTGTTGTCATCCATGCATCACATCTTACTCATAATGCTTCGTTATCTCTCTTCTTATTTCCCTGCTAATATTTCTGTCTATCACTTTATTCTGAAAACTTTAATAAGACATTCTTTTGCTTTTAGCTCCCCTTGCTTTATCTGTTGGCTCTTCAGGTTGCCTAACATTCTTCCTTTACTAGGGACGGGAGCCACACTAAGATAATATTTTTCCCTTCAGGATTCCAATGCCTATCTTTGTAGTACTCAAATCTAGTTGTACTATTTTAGAGTGCACCATCTGGGTGTCTTACAAGGAGATCCATTACCACATTTGCAATATCCTTCGGAAATATCAACTGACACAAATAATCCATTCACAATTTTGGGTTACTCTAACCCCATCCAAATTCTGATATCTGTCCTTCTCTTATTCTACTTATGTTAGCTTCCATGGGGCATAAATGTAACATCCCGGAAAATTTCGAAGTACTTAAGCGCTATTAAGAAAGTTGATGCGCTCTAATTTTATTATTTTGTGTGCAAACGAGAACTATTAATGGGATGGATATCAATTGGATATGATAATAAGTGTACGAGTCATATTATAAGTGATGTGGGGTCTAGGGAGAGCCCTAAGTCCAAGTCAAGTTGAAACTTTCATGATAGACTAAAGTTGTAAATGAGTACGCACAAGACAAAACTTTGGACAAGCATATATACATATATATAAGGAGTTATGTGGTGAATTACCTATAAAATTACAGTTCTTTGAGTATAGTTTTTATCGCTTCAAACCGTTTGTCATTTGGATATTCCTACAAGAAGTTATGACCAAATTACCAAAGGCTGGCGGAGGAGCCTGCGGATGCAAAGCATCCGAGGCCGCGTGCGAAAGAGAGGCTAGCAGTGAAGTGCTGCCATAGCGTCCAGGTCCGCATTCGAGCTTCAAAGAGGAGTGAAGTGGGGATGCGAAGCATCCAGGGCTGCATCCGAAACCCAGAAATCTGGGCCTATAAATACAAGGTCGGGGAAGGGGGATATTTTAAGTATTTGGGGGTTAGGGTTCTTGAGGTGAAGGGATGATTTTGAGCTCAAATCAAGTCCAATCAACCAAGGTAAGCTGTTAATGATGTTTTGGGTTGATTATTACTCAATATACATGATTTCTAACATCATTCTTACATCCAAATACAAGATTTCATCATCAAATCCTCAAGAACACAAAAATCACCAAAGTTGTGATTTTTCAAGATTGATCTACTAGAGGTAATTCCAATGCTTCAAACTCGTTTATTATGAGTAGTTAGAAGTATTTGAAGCATTTGTTACAAGTTTTAATGGTTGAAAGATTGGATTATAAAACTCTAGTTCATGGCATGAATAGTACTTTTGAGAAAATAAGAGAGAAGGTGAATGGTAATCTTGGCGATGAAATTTATGAATACAATGAACCCATGGGATTTGTTACTAATATTGGTCTCATTGGATGTTGTTATTGTAGATTGAAGTTGATTAGTGTAGTGCATCGTTGTAGTATCATTAATGGAAGAATTTGAGGTATGTTGGCTAAACTTTCTCTCTTGGAATTGAATTCCATAATATTTCCGTAAGATCAAGTATGATTGGCTTACGATTCCTAACTCTTACATTCTGGGTTATTCCCTATACATTTGATTATCCCGAATGAGCCTTATGTCGAAAT
The DNA here is from genome assembly GCA_000715115.1 of Nicotiana otophora. Classification (NCBI taxonomy): domain Eukaryota; kingdom Viridiplantae; phylum Streptophyta; class Magnoliopsida; order Solanales; family Solanaceae; genus Nicotiana; species Nicotiana otophora. The sequence continues at coordinate 873 of AWOL01S0015707.1, read as the reverse complement.
ATAGATGTTCCAAGTATGGGTTGTGTATTAATATGTTATGGCTTTGAGTCATGTTTCAATGAAAGATAGTATGCCAAAATATGTGTGAAATCTCAATATTCTTAAGACTCTTAATTGCTCATATGTGTTACCTAAAGTCTTGATTGGGAATGTCTTATTATTGATAACCTATAAAGATGGTTGGAAGTGAAATCAGTGAATTGGGGGATATAAAGTGTGACCACCGTGCCAATAGTGAAAGGCATACTTGTGGAAAATGGTGCCAATGTAATGAAATAATGTGAGAAAGATTATGAATGAGCTTTGACTCAACTATTCCAAAATTTACTTCGACAAAATAATCGGCTAAAGGTTTATGAACTCAAGTGATGCACATATGTGGCTGTTTTAGCTAATGTTATGCTTTGTAAGTAATTTTCAATGTGCTTTGGATTCTTACATATTAATGAGTGGAAATTGTATATGATTTTAATTTGTGCTTTGATTGCCAATCACTTTACTCCATTTATTGGAAAGGAATTGATTATGTTTAAAGCCTTCATTACTAATGAACTTAAAGTTATGATTTCCGGAATATTCTACTTGTGGATAATTATGATAATGATCTATGAAAGGGAAGAAATGAAAGTGTGGAATATAAAATACGGCCATTGCGCCATGAATAAATAATCATATGTTTGGCCAAGAGAGCCAATGAAATAATGATGTTGTAAGTGGTTGAAAGTACGGATTAGGTGCTATGTGATGTGAAAGGTTATGAGATGTACGTATTTGTACTTTTGTTTCCAATGCGTTATGAAGCCCTATGGACGGTCTTTGAAACATATAGGTATATGGTGTTATGAAACCCTATGGACGGTCTATGAAACGCAT
>AWOL01S0015697.1:0-56011 GCA_000715115.1 Nicotiana otophora | reverse complement strand
GCTCGAAAAATAGAGCAGAAAACAGACCTCTGTTTCTGTTTTTTTACGACAAAAAACAGAGGAGAAAAAATAGAAAGAAGAAGAGAAGAAGAAAGAAGAAAGAAGAAAGAAGAAAGGAGAAGAAGCATACCTGGACTTTCAATGGCTGGAACCTCAAGCTTCTGAAAGAAGAAGACGATGGCTCGCGAGTTCAGAACGTCAAAGTCTCAAAGAAGCTCTGTTGTTTTGTTCAAGTTGAAGAAGCTATGTTGTCAAGCCCTAATCACGACCCTTTTTGTTGAGTCTTTGCTTTTTTTCTTTTTTTTAAAAAAAAAACAAAAGGTGACGCTATGGTCGTTTCTCGCGACACTGTCGCCTCTCGCCACGCAGGCAGAGGCGAACGCTATTTTGAAACGCAACGCAACAGAGGCTCTGTGGCGACACTGTCTCGCCTCGTCTCGCCTCACGCTATTAGCGTTGAGGCGAGCGCTATTTATAACACTGCGGCCGCATAATTGGTGCCCAAAACGACCAAAAATCTGCATGTGTCTGCAGTCACTATGCGGTCCGCATAACTGTTCTGAGGTCGCATAGTGCACCACATAACAGTTATATGGTCGCATAGTCGACCGCATAATTGCTTCCCACTGGTCCAATTAATTGCCTCACGCTGCGGCCATTATGCGGTCCGCAGAGTGATTCTACGGTCGCATAATGAACCGCAGAAATGCATTTCATTGCCAAACATTTTTCTTTACTTTCCGGCGCATTGTTCAACCCAAAAAGTCCAATTCGGCACCACGAAACATTATTTTATTTTGCAAATTTTTACCGGGCTTTACACTTAAGTATTTCAAAATTTTTCGGGGTGTTACATAAATAGAGATGGCACTTAAAATATGATAGAGAGTTCACTTGAGTACTCAATGATTAGATAACATCTTTTTATACTTGAGACCTAATTAAATAAGATAAGGTTTTATTTAGTATATGATCTAAATTTATTCTTGTTCAGTAACTAAACTTTCATTACCTCGATCACTGCTGTAGTTTGTCGAATGCGAGGTGCACATTTCAGTAACTAAACTTTCATAAATTCATCTTAGGAATTAAAACTAGAATTCCTCCTTCCCTCAATAATTATTAAATCTCTACTCAAGTTAATACTAATCATACGTTCAAGAATCAAGAGTTCATTGCAATTAGCCAATTACCCAAACTTTTCACCACGTCATATATGTCCTTGTAACCACACGAGAAATTCTCTATGCAACAAAAGTCACACAAAACGAAAGACAACACTCTTTATTGTTACCAAACTAAAAATAAAAATTGAAAAAAAAACACAAAATAAAAATCAGAATGGGCTAAGAAGGGAAATCAAGAAGTTACTTTCAAACAATCTGCAATTCGGAAGAATACAAATATAATGTGCAATTAACAGACAAGAACACAACTTAAAACCGTATTTAATTGAATCTAGATTTAAAGGAAAGAACAAAAAGTACATAAGCTGAAACATCATAATAATTCAATTCATTGAAAGATCCAATCTTACCTAAATATTTGGCTCCAAATGACTGACAATGGATTTCCTTTAGGCAAAATATGCGTACAGGAGTCTCAAGACCCTAAAAAGGATTAGTGAATCTCTTCTTTACGGAGAAATAAATCACATCCGTCATACAGATCTTCCAAATACATGGCACATAGAATCATCCTCTTCTTCCAAACCATCCTGGTGTGGTCACGTCATTCAACTCTGAGTTCTTCAACAGCCACAACTTGACAGAGAGAGGGTTGAGGGCTGAATGTCGCACACATCTAATAGTAATACGAGTTTTGGGAGAGTGGAAAAAGGGGTTTGGGAAAACAGGGGTTTTGAGTTGGCTAGGGTTTTGGGAGAACGGGGAAGGAGACTTGGGAAAACAAGGGAAATAAAGAAAGTGAAGGCTGGGAGCGTTTATGTTTCTATTTTTTAGGGTTTAAGAAATATAATCCAAAATAAAAAGTTTAGCAATAGTAGCGACTTCGTTGATGGAAACAAAATATTGTGGCGAGTATTTAAAGACCGCTACAAATTGTTTTTCGGCCAAACTTTTGAAATAAAAACTCTGTAACTACTAGAGGCGACCTCGATTAGAGTCGCCACTAAAACATGGCTTTTTTGAGGCGATAGTGAAGGTTGATACTTAATTTATAATATTTAGTGGCGACTTATCCCTGTCGCCACTAAAACTAGTACTTTTGTGGCAACAAGAAGCGTCGCCACTAAAGTTCGTTACTGAAAACCTAATTTCTTGTAGTGTAGGGTTATAGACTATCTAACAATCCTAATGCATTCTTCAATTGAATTGACTAATTAATTTATCTGGTATATTGTTTGACTGGGGTTAATATTGCTCATAACAATCTATCGAGGAGTTACTCGTCTATTGAAGTTAATCTTACACCTATATATTTATAGAGACACAATCAACAAAAATGCATTTATATTTCCCGTTTAATAACCAAGCAAGGCAATTAACATATGTCTATCCTAATCGCGAATCCTTCCCCGATGCCCGGGATCAAGAACTTGCTCTACTCAATCCTATGTGCAATTTAGAATTTCCCTTTTCGAGATCAATTCTAGATTCGTGGATAGTATTTAATTGGTTATCAAGCAATCAAATAATTAAGCGCAAGATTGAATAAATAAACCAATATGATAAATCAAGAAATCAAAATCAATATCCGAATAACAATAGTCATGAAAGAACCACAACCATAGAACGTGACGTTTAGCTCCACATAGACATGGTAGAAAAATAATAAATCATACAAAGAAACAAAAAAATTACTAAGTTTGGCAAAAGAAATATGGAATATGATGAATTTCGGTCTCCATGGCGGCTTTGTGCTCTCTCCTTGTCAAAAGGTACTCTCAAAAATGCCTCCTCCCCCCCAAATAGGTTTAGGACCCCTTTTATACGAGTTAGGGGCGTGTAGGGCCGAAATAACCTTGTTCCACACGAAATAGGAGACTTACTGTCACCCAGCGCCCAGGGTAGCACTGGAAAAAACATGCTTCTGGAAGTTGGCCATAGGTAGAGCACCACACTAGCCTGGGCGCTACACTGTCCACTTTTCTCCTTTTGTTCTCTTTTTTCCTTCAAATCGTGCACTTTCGTCCCACATTGCCTCCTGGGTGACTCCTACACATAAAAATATCATAAATTAAAATAAATCATTACATTCCACATCCAAATTTCATAAAATACGAGTACAATACGAGCCGACATGCATATAAATATGCACACTTTAAGCCGAATATCAACACCCCACACTTAAACGTTGCTCGTCCTCAAGTCAATCAACAAATTATCTATCTTTGAGCACTCTAAACCAATGACAACGGTTGATAGAAACAATTAAACTCTAGCATATGCAATCATATACATTTCCCTTTGCTTATGCCATTCTTCAAAAATATTCAAACAAAGACAACATTCTCACAACAATCCTAGCCTAAGAAAACGACTCAATGTCAAAATGCACTCATGGCTTGAACACCCAACATCCTAGAGAAGTCTAATAATATTACTTATCTCTCGTGCAACTATGTTTCCTCACAACGAAAATAAGAGAGTAAGTTGAATCCACACATTCAAATCAAATGCTCAAATATATTTTAAGGACTCACATATATCAAAGCAAATCGCTCACTCTAACAAAAGAAGTCACATGCATGCAATTGGTACCATAGGCTTGACCTTAATATAAATCTCTACTAATGTAAGCTCGCTCGATGTAAAATCAATTACGACTTTTTCATAGTTGTAATATGGGCTAAGGAACCGGTGGGATATATTTGGGAATAGTGACTAATCCTCCTAAGCACTTTAAAACATCACCGAATAACTAAGTGCAAATTCTTCAATCCAATTCAATTTCACAAAACAATATCACCCCAAAAATATTTTCTTTTTCTTTAAGCACTATCGTCATTTACACTCCACTAGCAAAAATAAGATATTTATTCGTCTACATTTTTTCTTTTCTTTTCTCTTTTTTTCAACTATTTATTTTTTCTCTTTTGCAATTTCCACTAGTGGCATATTCTTTTACAAACAAGTGCACCTTTCTTCCTTTCAATTGTTCCACTCAAATGTCACCCCACATTTAGTCCCTCATACTTCTTTTGGAGCTAATTTCACAATTAAAGTGCCTTAAAAGATAAAAGGATCAAAACAATATTAATTAAGAATAAAAGGGGTATATGCTTGTAATGTGGGTACCAAATAAAGATCTATAGGCTCAAAAAGGTTTACTAGAGATAATGTTTATTTGTTATAAGCCATAAAGCTCAAAAACGATCCAAGAAAGCATAAAATCATTTTTCAAACCGAGCATCCCCTAAAATTTTGCTTCGAGCCAACCAGATCGCATGGCGAGCCAACTCTGAAAATGTCATCTCATACTGGGTCACAGGCATACCCTCCTGGCGTAGCTGCTCGAACTGCCTATGCAACTTTTCCCTGGGGGTAGGTGGCACAAACTTCTCCAAGAAGAGAATGAGGAACTTGTGCCATGTAAATGGTGCAACATCGGCTGGCCTGCTCCGCTCATAGGCCTCCCACAATCTAAAGGTTGCCACCGTCAGCTGAAAAGTAGTAAATGAGACCTCACTAGTCTCCATAATACCCGCTGTGCGAAGAATCCGCTAGCACCTATCGAAGAAATCTTGAGCATCCTCTGACTCAGCCCCACTGAATGATGGAGGCTTGAGCCTCTCAAATCTCTCTAGTCTCTTTTTCTTGTCATCACTCATAACGGGACCCATCTAGGCCTGAGCAACTGCAATTGGTTGGGCTGTTAGTAACACCGGTGTTTGAAGTCCCTACACCATCTAGTCTGAAGTACGGGCGAAGGGAGTCTGAGTACCTCTCCCGACCTGAGAAGTGGCTAGTGCCTGAACAGAAATCGCCTGAGCAAGGATAGTGCAAACAGTCAATATCTCGGCTAAAGCCTCAGAAGGCCTGGAATCACAATAGGCACAGATGGTGCTTGAGCTAGTCCCACCGGCTCAACCATATGTGGAATCTTCCCCTCAGTTGGAGCAACTGGTGGGTCTACAGGTGTTGCTCTACCTACTGTACGAGCAGTACCCCGGCCTCTACCGCGACCTCAACTTCTCGTGGCCCTAGCTAGTGGTGTTGGTGGCCATCCGCCTAATCCGGTAGCACGTGTCCTCACCATCTGTGTGAGAATAGAATAACAGAAGTTTAATTCCCGGAATCAACAAATTCGCATGAGAAGAATACAAGAATGTGAAGTTTTCCTAAGGTTTCGGCAACCTCTCGATGATATGTACAGACGTCTCCGTACCGATCCGCAAGACTATGTAACCTAGGCTCTGATACTAACTTGTCATGACCCAAAACTCAACATGTCGTGATGGCGCCTATCACTAGGCAAGCCGACAATCACAGTAAAACTACACATTTTTATATTAAAAATAAGATGAAGCAAGTTTAACTGTAATAACTCTCATAAATAGCCAATATGAACAACTATGACTTGAATACAACTTTCCAAAATCCGGGTGTCACTGAGTACATGAGCATCTATACTATAACATAGGTTGATATAATGTCTAAGAAAGTAGAATAGTATAAGTAAAATTGAGAGGTAGAGGAGGAGAGTCAAGGTTTGCGGACGCCAACAAGCTTCCTCAATAATGTCGGAATGGGAAATAACTCCAAGAGCAACAACCACCGTGCCCAGACATACATGGATCTGCATACGAAGTGCATAGTTTAGCGTGATTACAACCAACTCAATAAGTAATAATACTAACCTTTGGGATGAAAGAAGTGACGAGCTCAACTAATATAGTACAAATACAGAGTTTAACAATGCAGAAATGACAGAAAATAGGTGTCATGCCCCAAACTCGGGGAGCGCGACCGGCGCTCAACCGAGTGAACCCGGCCGAGCAAGTCTGTTAGATTTTCTTCTACCCAAAGTCATCCATGAATAAAAAGGAGATGTACTCCATTAATCAAACAATTAAAAGATTTCATTTACAACCCCCATTTCATTTCCATTAGCAACTTCATTCATAATTTCCAAAATATTACAAGTTTATAGATATAATAAAAAACAAGTTTGCCAAATACCAACATTTCTAGTTCAATTCCTAACATTAAACACCACCCACAACCTATCTACTGAGCCTCCAAGTAAAACAGAAGAGTAGTATGAATGTGCCGGCAACAAGGCCCCGGCTATACCTCAAAACACAATGTATAACATCAAATGACATCAGGCCCGAAATAGAGTAGGTCTCACAAAATCTGCTGAATAGAGAGTGACTGCTAACGGGGACCAAAGTTGCCCGCTGATGAACCACATGCATCCATTGAAGATACAGCGCCCCGACAAAAGGGATGTTAATACATATAGAATAGTACTAGTATGTAAATCTAACCGTCCTCTTTCAAAATAGAATGCCAACGTAAGAAAGAAAAAACCATGGAAACAACAATCAACAATCAATGATATCTAAATGTCAAGTCAAAACATAATAATTTCCAAAATATGAAGATAATATTATTTTTGGTTGAGAGATCTTTAGCACTGATATACCACTGTTCACAATACCAATACCACCATACTTTTAGCACGAAGTCCGATCATGACCAGATCGGCTAGGCTATCTCATCCGAGACATCAACCATAATCACAATTTCAATTACAGTTTCCAGCACAATCATTACCATGTGTGTGGCATGGCATCTATCATGACCCGATCGGCTAGGTCATCTCACCACAATGTCATGTGGATCTACTTTATTCCTTTCTATCAATCATCTTATCCAATTAAGGGGAATACTTTCATCATATCAATACGGGGATTTACCCCTCAATAACCCCTACACCAACACGTGTAGTTTTAGGGTTAGGTTGTTACCTACCCTTCCTCGGTGACTAACGATACTCCCAAAACTATTTTTAATTTTTATACAAGGGAAACAAAAATATAATTGCATTTACCTCATAATAATGTTTCACACCATTCACAACCTTATTGGTACTTTCAACCACTTACAACATCATTATTTCATTGGCTCTCTTGGCCATACATGTGATTCTTCATTCATGGCACAATGGCCGTATTTAATATTTCACACTTTTATTTATTTCTTTTCATGTATCATTATCATAAATATCAACAAATCGAATATTCCAAAAATCATAACTTCAAGTTCATTAGTAATAGAAACTTTAAACACAATAGGTTTATTCCCAAAGAAAGGGGTAAACTGACCAACAATAGATACACATGTTAAAATCATAAACGAGCAATGCACCATTTATTCTTTGAAATAATTTTCCCAAAAAGGCAGTGCGCAATTTCAATTCACAAATATGTAAAGGCTTAAAACACATTGGAAATACTTACAAAGCATAGCATCAGTTAAAGCAGCCATATTGGGGTATGACTTGAGGACATAAACTTTTAGGCAAATCTATTTTCGAAGTCAAATAGGAACTGTTAAATCAAGGCTCATTTCATAACCTTTCTCACGTCACTTCATTTCATTGGCACCACTAACCACAAGTATAACTTTCATTATTAGCACGGTGGCCACACTTTATATCTTCAACCCACGTCTTTCACTTTCAAGCATCTTTATAGATTATCAACAAGATGGTATTTTAATTCAAGACTTTAAGTACACATATGAACAATTAAGAGTCTTAAGCACATCGAGTTTTTCTCCCACAATTTGACATCAAAACTTTCATTTGAAACACGACTCAGAGCTATAACATTTTAATACATATATCATTCTTGGACACATTCCCCAAGGATAACATAATGTGATGGGAACATTTGTAACACATTTTGAATACATAATTCTCGACACATTGCTTACTCGGGACAATCAAATTTATTGGGGATAACTCTGAACATGGAAATAATGAACTTGAGCCAACCCTTCTTGAAACTTACAGGAACATCATGGAATTAATTCTAAGAGAGTAGTTTAGCCAACATACCTCGCTTTGAGCTTTTCTTAAATTATTACAACGTTCCGAAAATCCTAGCAATCCCAATCTATTTTCAGACATAACAAACACAAATTAGGAAGATATTAATGGTTTCAGCTCATTTGAGCATTTTATCAAACACCAGGTGTGCAAATTTGAGTACAAGGTTCCTCTATAAGATGTCCTTCATTCCACAACCCAATCTTTACTAAATTGAGCTCAACAATCTTCCCACAAACCTTATTGTTACATGTATGTATAAATAATACTCTTTCACCAAAGAATCATACTCTCAATCAACCATCTTCTACCCAAATTCGAAATTGAAAACTAGGGTATGGAACCTTACCTCTTGAGTGAAGATCTTGTGAGATTTCCTTCTTGGATTTCAAAGCTTGGACAAGATCTTGATGAACAAAGAACTTGAGCTTCTTACTCTCCCTAGAAAACTCTCACTTCTCTCTTAAAATATCAAATAATCACCCAAAAATAAACCCCAAAGGTTATTTAACAAAATAGGGTCGAGTTATAAAAATTAGAAATTAGACCCTCCGATCTCAGGTCTGCGATAGCAGAATTGACCGCTGAACAAGTATGTGGTCCGCATAATGGACCGCGAAAGTGATGCCAAAAACTAGGTTGCTCTAGACCAGTCTGTGACAGGTGTGCGGTCCGCAGACCACTTATGTGGTCACAAAATCATCCAACAAATCTTTTCTCAGGTTTATTTTTGCGACATAAGTGCGGCCCGCGAACCGATTCTGCGGTCGCGAAACAGACCGCATAATTGCTTTCTTCTGCCAAAATTGTCATCAACTCCTTAGTGCATTCTTCAACCCAAAAAGTTTTAACCATGACGAGACCTTAAATTTCTTGGCAAAATTTTATGGGGCCTTACAATAGGGCAATAATATCTCCATGAAAACTCATTATCTGTTCGTACACAGTACAGTAATGTAGACATTCTTTCAGGTTTAATAGTTAAGCTCAACACAAATAAATATGCCAAGTGTGACTGATATGAGGAATATGACATCTCTATATCTATATGCCAATATGCATACTGTATGTGATGCAACACAATGTAAACCTCACGTACTCACACTCTCATAGTAATCAATACGACTGTCTCAATTCTCGCTCGTCACACTCAGTTACTCAGCACTGTACGATACCTGTTGTGGCGTGGAGACCTATCCCATCAATAATAAAATCAATAAGGCCTGTTACGGCGTGCAACCCGATACATATATAGCCAGAAGGCCTGTTGCGGCGTGCAACCCGATACACATATAGCCATAAGGCCTATTGCGGCGTGCAACCCGACCCTTATGTAGTCATAAGGCATGTTGTGGCATGCAACCCGATCCACATATAGCCATAAGGCCTATTGCGGTGTGCAACCTGATCCACAATCATACACAGAGCATGCCTCACGGGCTCCAATTCAGTCATCAATCTCTCTAGTCTCTCGAGCTCATAAATCTCCTGCCAATTGGCCTAAACAATGATATATAACATAACAATAATAATAATAATAATAATAATAGAGACTAAGGTATGATATGCAAATGATGAATGTGATTGAGTAATTTTATAGCAGAAATGACCACAGTGGATCTCAACAGCATTAGCATATAGCCTAACATGATTTCTAACATGAATCTACAACTCAATTACTCTAACACATAGAGATTACATGAATGGCTACAAGGTCTGATGATGACACAGTACCACGAAATCAACTGGATCATAATTTCTATGGTGCACGCCCACACGCTCGTCACCCAGCATGTGCGTCACCTCAACACCAATCACATAACACATAATTCAGGGATTTGTAACCTCAGAACCAAGTTTAGAAGTGTTACTTACCTCAAACTATGAAAATCTTTACTTTAATAAGCCCTTGCCTCGCGAATCGGCCTATGAACGCCTTGAATCTAGCCACAAACAACTCGATACAATCAACACAAGCTATAAGAATCAATTCCATATAAAAATGCTAAGTTCTTAATCAAAAGTAAAAAGGTTAATTCAAAAGTCAACCCCAGGCGCGTGTCTCGGAATCCAATAGAAGTTATAAAATCCGAACACCCATTCAACCACGAGTCCAATCATACCAAATTTCGACACCAAATCGTCACTCATATCCCCAAATTTTACTCTTCAATCCCTAGCCCAAAATCCCCAAATTAAAATCTCAGAACCCTTGAATTTAAACACTGCCCAGGTCCTATCACTTCTACAGCCCCAAACTCCGCACTTGTGGAATCGATTTTGCGATAAAAGCTCCGCTTCTGCGGAATTCACTTAAGTCTACAAGGTTCGCAACTGAGCTCCAAGATCCGCACCTGCATAAGTGCTTCTGCACCTAGCCATCCGCTTCTATGAAGCCAGATTCACTTACCCATTCTCCGTATCTGCGAAGCCTTGTTCGCATCTGCGGGCTCGCAGATACGGAAGATTCCTCGCATCTGCGTCACACCCCAGGCTAGCCCCAGCTCCACTTCTGTGCCACTTCAGCCACACATGCAGAGACGCACCTGCGGCTAATCCCCTCACATGTGCGATCACATCAGAAGCCAAAAATCTCGGCAATGCTTCAAGTCCAACGTTTTATCCATTAACCATCTGGAATCCACCTGAGGCTGTCGGGACATGAACCAAACATAACAACAAGTCCTAAAATACGATACGAACATAGTCGAGGCCTCAAATCACATCAAACAATATCAAAAACACAAATCGCACCCCAATTCAAGTTTAATGATAATGAAGGAATTCCAACTTCTATAATCGATGCCGAAACTTATCAAATCAACTTCGATTGACCTCAACTTTTGAACACAAGTCATGAATTACACAACAGACCTATTCCAACTTCCAAAATCAAAATCTGAGTTCGTTATTTACTATGTCAACTCTCTATCAAATTTCTCAACTCTTCAATCTTCTAATTTCCCAACTTTCGCCCATTCAAGCCAAAATCAACTACGGACCTCCAAATCACTATCCGGACACACTCCTAAGTACAAAATCACCATACACCATACTGAGCTATAAGAACAATCAAAATTCCATTCTAGGACCATTTACACATAAGTCAATTGCCGAGCTCGAAACACACACTTAAATTATGCTCGCTAGTCAAATAATATATCGTATAATACCATATCCACAAGGATTGGATTTAAACATTGTTCTTATTGTTTCTATCTTGATTGCTATCCAAAATGATCAACAATTGAGATTTTTATGATTTTTAACTACAATTAACTAAGAATCTAAAGCTATTGACTAATGACAATGGCAACAAAGATAAGCAAGGAAGTTATCAATGAGAGAATATAGGGGTTGATAGGATTGGTGTAGGATAATTGTTCGTGATCTAACTCTAGAAAATTCACTTCTAATGTTCAAGTGAGTCTCTCAAACTCACTCAATTATTACTTCAAATGTTAGGCAAAAACTTCTCTCTCGATTAAGTCTTAACCTCACAAGATGAACCAATTTAAGCACGTGAAGATATGCAAGAATGCGTAATGGATTGGTCTTTAGGAGAACCTCTCTCGATTATCCTCCTATCTAGGTTTAATCACCTATTCAACTAGCCTCTTTCGATTACTAAGAAGAATTAATGAACTCAACCAACAATATCATGCAAAGATATCACAAGTTAAGCCTCTCTCGATTATATGAACAAGTGAATATAGATGCAACAATTAAATCATCCAAAATGATTCAATGCAAAAAAACTATAGTTATAATCCATAAACAATCATCAATATACCAAATCCATCAAACCCTAAACATAAATTCAATCCAAACTCGGATCTTGAGTGAGGAAGGAATGATTAAATCCTCGTGCTCGTGTTCTTCCAACTCCTCCTTAGTCTCTTTAGGTCGAATATGTGTCAAAAAGTTCATAAAATAATGTTTTCCATGTATTTATACCAAGTAGGTTTGGGCCTAGACGAAACCACCTTCTCCTAGCCAAAATTGGATTTTCACTCTGTAAACATTGCACTGGCGCGCCGCATGGGGAGACATGCCATGCGGGGCATTAGTGGGGAAATCTAGAGAGCTAATTCTGATAGACAGCATAGATTTGTATAGCCGCGGTGCCTGATGCGCTGCGGCAGTGAGGATTTCTCAGAGTACGAATTTTTTGTGCGTTTTGACGTCTAGACTTGGTCCTCGACCCCCGAATACGAGCTTTTACTTAGACTTCAAAGCTCCGAATAGCTCGAATTTATTACATAACATCTACAAAGCTAGGAATCACTCCTACAAGGCATAAAACACATAATAAGTGTAAAACACTATCAATTAAGGCTCAAACATGAATAAAGTGCAGTTAATTAGAGTGCAACAAGCGATTAAAATATACAATTATAGCCTACCATCAACACCCCACACTTAAACCGTTGCTCGTCCTCGAGCAATCAAACTACACTTCATATAGACACGACCTGTTTTTTCAACAACTCTAATAATTCATCACACCAAGAATATTTAAAAAAGATTAAGCACAATACCGTAACATCCTAGCCTCAAATATTGACTCAAAATCACCATGCATTATTTATAACCCACTCACTTACTCTAACACAGAGGTCAAGCATTACCTTTCCTTCATGAATCAAGTGCCCTCACACCACAATAGAGAGTAGTTTCACACACAATAAAATTTAAGAACAATTTGGAACTCAAGATAGAAAGAATTCTCTCACTCTCAGAAACAACATTCATATACCACAAAAGACGTACCATAGGCTTGCCCGTAGTGTACTACTCTAGTAATTGAGCTCATTGAGTCAATGATCAAATGGGACTTTAATTGGTTGTAATGTAGGTTGCGGAATGGGCAGGATACATTTAGATATAAGAGTGAATACACCTCCCCGAGCACTTTAATACATACATTTTATTGCTCAAAACCCCACACTTATGTCAAACCATAACTCCACCTTCACATCAATATATATCAACTCTCTTCTTTTTTAAGCATAATTACATCAAGAATTACCACTATCAACTACTATATTTTCTTCACAACAATACAACTACTTTTTATTTTCAATTCAAGTGGCTCTTACTTTTTCAAACAGTGCACCTTTCTCATCATTTCAGTAGTTCCACTCAAAAGTCAAACCAAAACCCCACACTTTATCTTTTACAAAGTTCATAACAAATTCAAGTGCTCACGAAAGGTAAATAGTTCAAATAGATGGTTAATTCAAACAAATGGGTAATGCCTGTAACGTGGTTGCTAAAGAAACATGATTACATGCTCAAAGGGGTTAACTATGATACATAACAATTAGGTGGGTAAAAGCATATATCTAGCTCAACAAAGAAACACCTAAATCACTTCCAAAACTGAATAAAACTACTATTTCGCTTTGCAAACACACGAGGCAAGTTATAGACATCAAATGCAATGCAGAAAATAACACAAGACCTCAGACACACATATGACACATAATTTACTCAGGATTGGATTATCAAGATACTCTAGTCAGACCAGTTAAGCAAAGTTAAGATCATATAATTTAAGGTACTTATACAAGATTCAAAAAATGAGCCTAAGCATCACAACTAAAGTACTTACTATTATTAAGGTATAATAAAGTTAAGAGATATTGTTTTCAATTCAAATCATAGCATAAGCTTTCCCACCACTAATAAAAATAAAAACTAACTACACCCGGTTCAAACAAAACCATTGGAAAAGAATCGCGACACAAAACAATCTAAGGGGGAAATTATTACACTAACTAAAAAAAGATAATCTTTTTGTTTTTGTCTTTCGACATTTTTCCCTCAAGAAACCCGTCGATGATATCCATCGTTAGGAAAAGTCAAAAATTGTAAATGTTTTTCAATTATTATGTTTTATTTTCAATTGTTTTTCTATCTCTATCTAATAAAACTAACAAAAATAAAAAAACTAAAACTAATATACATGCATACATACAACATATCCCCCACCCCACATTTTAAGTCGTGGCATGTCCCCATGACACACAATTAAAAAGCATAAGGTAAAGAAAACTTCCCTGAAGTTTCTTCTTTTCCGAGAACTTATGAACTCTACCCGTAATTGTAAACTCATTTCTCATTTTCGCTCCTTGGGATTTTTTGTGGAGCTCATTAAGCCCAATTCTTCCGAGGATACCTGCAAGACCCGCTTTTTACTTTCTTTCTTGTCCTCATCTTGAGCAGTGAATTGCTCGTTCATGATGATCCTTAATTTGTTTATGCAATATTTCATAGGACCAATCCATACATACTCCTGTAAGTCCAGAAAAATAAAATCCACGTGATCAAGGTTAGAATAAGAAAACAAAGAAGAAAGGTCAAGTGACTATTCCTCTGATATGTCCAAGACCATTTGTTTCTCATTCTCTTCTACTAAAGGTTGCAAATGTGGAAAGGTGGATGAGGATTTGAACTCTTCTTCCATTACTTCACACACAACCACGGCCTTATTTTCAATCATCTTATTTGAATCAAATTCCTCTTGAAAAGTGGAAAGCTCTCCGTATGGATGCTCATCCTCTTGAGTAGGCTCGTTCTCACAAGGTATCTCTTCCATATATTCACCATCACAACACAATGAGATTTCTGAATGTATACTTACTAATTGACTCACTCGCGTTGTTAGGTTCGTAATAGCTTCATCATTTTGCATAAACCTTTCTTTAACACTATCCATGAACCTATGCATATGCATTTCTACACTATCATTCTTCTCTTGAGGTGGTTGTCTCACTTTGCTCTCATTCCAGCCATAATAAGGGTATTCATCCCAACCAGAGTCAAATTTATGTCCATATGAATCCTCATACATGTACAAACTAGAAATAGAGTGAGACTGCTCAAACGAACCATAGGAAGAATACATACCTCCTTGACAGTCAACCAATAAATGATTTCCACCGTATTTAAAATACATAGAAGATCGCTAATAATGTTCTGCTGGTAACTCTTCAACCATTTTCTTAGGCTGGTTGT
Organism: Nicotiana otophora; assembly: GCA_000715115.1. Classification (NCBI taxonomy): domain Eukaryota; kingdom Viridiplantae; phylum Streptophyta; class Magnoliopsida; order Solanales; family Solanaceae; genus Nicotiana; species Nicotiana otophora. Next base: position 40,966 of record AWOL01S0015697.1, on the reverse strand, counting down.
ACTCAATCTTCACAGCATTTAGAGTTCAAAATCTCTAGTATCTTCGCCAACTTGTTTGGTACTACAAAACATATCTTGAAAAGAAGTTAACTAATAAAGAAAATAAAATAGAAAAGGAAAAAGAAAAGAAAAGAAAAAAACTAAAACCTAAAAAAATAAAATTAGCACCAAACACTATGTCAAACACTATTGATTGCCAATCCCCAGCAACGGTCCCAAATTTGACGAGCTCGAAACATACACTTAAATTATACTCGCTAGTCAAATATAGTATAGTATAATATCGTATCCATATGGATTGGATTTCAACAGTGTTCTTGTAGTTTTTATCTTGATTGCTATCCAAGATGATCAACAATTGAGATTTATATTATTTCTAACTACAATTAACTAAGAATCTAAAGCTATTGACTAATGACAATCACAACAAAGATAATTAAGGAAGTTATCAATGGGAGAATATAGGGATTGATAGGATAGGTGTAGGATAATTGTTCGTGATCTAACTCTAAAAAATTCACTTCTAATGTTCAAGTGAGTCTCTCGAATTCACTCAATTATTACTTCAAACGTTAGGCAAAAACTTCTCTCTCGATTAAGTCTTAACCTCACAAGATGAACCAATTTAAGCATGTGAAGATATGAAAGAATGCGTAGTGGATTGGTCTTTAGGAGAACCTCTCTCGATTATCCTCCTAACTAGGTTTAATCAATAATTCAACTAGCCTCTTTTAATTACTAAGAAGAATTAATGAACTCAACCAACAATATCATGCAAAGATATCACAAGTTATGCCTCTCTCGATTACATGAACAAGTGAATATAGATGCAATAATTAAATCATCCAAAATGATTCAATGCATAAAACTAGAGTTATAGTCCATAAACAATCATCAATAGACCAAATCCATGAAACCCTAAAGAGAACGATTATATAGATATGGAGAAATTCATGACAAATAAAGTTGAAGTATAGGAACATAAATTCAATCCAAACTCGGATCTTGAGTGAGGAAGGAATAATGAAATCCTCATGCTCGTGTTCTTCCAACTCCTCATTAGCCTCCTTAGGTCGAATATGTGTCAAAATTCCAGAAGATGACGGTTTTCCGTGTATTAATACCAAGTAGGGTCGGGCCTAGAAGAAACCACCTTCTCCTAGCTAAAATTGGATTTTGACTCTGTAAATATTGCACAGGCGTGCCGTATGGTGCGACGCGCTATGTGGGGCATTAGTGGGAAAATCCAGAGAGCTAATTCTTACAAGCAGCAGGGATTTGTACAGCCGCGCCACCCCGCACGCCGTGGCAGTGAGGATTTCTCAGAGTATAGATTTTGCGTGAGTGTTGACGTCCAAACTTAGTCCTCAACCCCCTAACACGATCCCGACTTAATCCTTTAGGCCTTTACTCAGACTTCAAAGCTCCAAATAGCTCGATTCATTCTATAACATCTACATAGCTCGGAATCACTCCTTCAAGGCATAAAACATGCAATAAGTGCAAACGACTATCAATTAAAGCTCAAACATGAATAAAGTGTAGTAAATTAGAGTGCAACAAGCAACTAAAATACACAATTATAGCCTACTATCATCAACATCCGGTCAACTCCTTCAACTTAGGCATCTAACCTTGGGACTAAGTGTCCCGATTCATTCCGAAACATCCCCGGAACCAAACCAATTACCCCGGAAAGTTACGTAATAACAATTCGGCATAGAATAAGCAGTAAATGGGGGAACAAGGCTACANTTGTTAGTTCAAACATTCAGCAAAAACTTCTCTCTCGATTAAGTCTTAACCTCACAAGATGAACCAATTTAAGCATGTGAAGATATGAAAGAATGCGTAGTGGATTGGTCTTTAGGAGAACCTCTCTCGATTATCCTCCTAACTAGGTTTAATCAATAATTCAACTAGCCTCTTTTAATTACTAAGAAGAATTAATGAACTCAACCAACAATATCATGCAAAGATATCACAAGTTATGCCTCTCTCGATTACATGAACAAGTGAATATAGATGCAATAATTAAATCATCCAAAATGATTCAATGCATAAAACTAGAGTTATAGTCCATAAACAATCATCAATAGACCAAATCCATGAAACCCTAAAGAGAACGATTATATAGATATGGAGAAATTCATGACAAATAAAGTTGAAGTATAGGAACATAAATTCAATCCAAACTCGGATCTTGAGTGAGGAAGGAATAATGAAATCCTCATGCTCGTGTTCTTCCAACTCCTCATTAGCCTCCTTAGGTCGAATATGTGTCAAAATTCCAGAAGATGACGGTTTTCCGTGTATTAATACCAAGTAGGGTCGGGCCTAGAAGAAACCACCTTCTCCTAGCTAAAATTGGATTTTGACTCTGTAAATATTGCACAGGCGTGCCGTATGGTGCGACGCGCTATGTGGGGCATTAGTGGGAAAATCCAGAGAGCTAATTCTTACAAGCAGCAGGGATTTGTACAGCCGCGCCACCCCGCACGCCGTGGCAGTGAGGATTTCTCAGAGTATAGATTTTGCGTGAGTGTTGACGTCCAAACTTAGTCCTCAACCCCCTAACACGATCCCGACTTAATCCTTTAGGCCTTTACTCAGACTTCAAAGCTCCAAATAGCTCGATTCATTCTATAACATCTACATAGCTCGGAATCACTCCTTCAAGGCATAAAACATGCAATAAGTGCAAACGACTATCAATTAAAGCTCAAACATGAATAAAGTGTAGTAAATTAGAGTGCAACAAGCAACTAAAATACACAATTATAGCCTACTATCATCAACATCCGGTCAACTCCTTCAACTTAGGCATCTAACCTTGGGACTAAGTGTCCCGATTCATTCCGAAACATCCCCGGAACCAAACCAATTACCCCGGAAAGTTACGTAATAACAATTCGGCATAGAATAAGCAGTAAATGGGGGAACAAGGCTACAACACTCAAAATGACTGGCCGGATCTTTACATCCTCCCCTTCTTAAACAAACGTTCATCCTCGAACGGGTCTAGAATCAAACCTGGAGTTTTAAATAGGTGTGGATATCTGCTCCGCATCTCCCGCTTGGTCTCCCAAGTAGCCTCCTCGATGGGTTGACCTCTCCATTATACCTTCACTGAAGCTATGTTCTTTGACTTCAACTTTCGAACCTGCAGATCCAAAATGGCCACCGACTCCACATCATAAGTCAAATCACCATTCAACTGAACCGTGTTGAAGTCCAAAACATGGGCCTGATCGCCGACATACTTTCGAAGCATGAAAACATGAAACACTGGATGAACACTCGATAGACTAGGTGGAAATGCAAGCCTATAAGCCACCTCTTCCATCCTCTCAAGAACCCCAAAAGGCCCAATATACCGTGGGCTCAACTTGCCCTTTTTCCTGAACCTCATAACACCCTTTATGGGTGAAACTCTGAGTAGTACCTTCTCCCCAACCATGTAAGCAACATCACGAACCTTACAATCGGTGTAGCTCTTCTATCTAGAATGCGTTGTGCGAAGCCGATCCTGAATCAACTCAACCTTGTCCAAAGCATCTTGAACCAAGTCAATACCCAATAGCATAGCCGCACCCGACTCAAACCAACCTACCAGATACCGAGACTGTCTCCCATACAAAGCCTCATGTGGAGCCATCTGAATACTCGATTGGTAGCTGTTATTTTAGGAAAACTCTGCAAGTGGCAAAAACTGATCCCAAGAACCCCCGAAATTTATGACACAAGCACATAGAATATCGTCCAATATCTGGATAGTGCGCTCAAACTGTCCGTACGTCTGAGGGTGGAATAGTGTACTCAACTCAACCCGTGTGCCTAACTCTCACTGCAGTGCTCTCCAAAACTGCGATGTAATTTTCGTGCCTAGATATGAAATTATGGACAGCGGCACATCGTGAAGGCAAACAATCTCGCGGATGAAGATCTCAGCCATCCGCTCCGAAGAATAAGTAGTCCCAACTGGAATGAAGTGCGCTGACTTGGTCAACCGATCCACAATCACTTAAATAAAATCAAACTTCCTCGAAGACCATGGGAGCCCAACTACAAAATCCATGGTGATACGCTCTTATTTCCACTCCGGAATCTCAAGCCTCTGATGCAATCCAATCGGTCTCTGATGCTCGTACTTCACATGCTGACAATTTAGGCACCGAGCTACAAACCCCACTATATCCTTATTCATCCTCCTCCACTAATAGTGCTGCCTCAAGTCCTGATACATCTTTGCGGCACCCAGATGAATGCAATACCGCAAACTGTGGGCCTCCTCAAGAAACAACTCACGTAGCCTATCTACATTTGGTACACAGATCCAACCCTGCATCCTCAACACCCCATCATCCCCAATATTAGCCTTCTTTGAATCACCGTGCTTAACCGTTTCCTTAAGAATAAACAAATGGGGATCATCATACTGGCACTCTCTGATGCGATCATATAAGGAAGAACGAGAAACCATACAAGCTAGAACCCGACTAGGCTCCGAATCATATAATCTCATGAACTGATTGGCCAGGGCTTGAATATCTGATGCAAGCAGTCTCTCAGCAACATGAATAAAAGCAAGGCAACCCATACTCATCGCCTTCCTACTCAAGGCATCGGCCACCACATTGGCCTTCCCGGAATGATACAGAATGGTAATATCATAGTCCTTTAGCAGCTCCAACCATCTTCGCTGCCTCAAATTTAGATCCTTTTATTTGAACAAGTGTTGGAGACTCTAATGAACCGTAAATACCTCACAAGACAAACCGTAAAGATAATGCCTCAAAATCTTCAATGCATGAACGATGGCTGCCAACTCCAAATCATGAACAGGGTAGTTCTTCTCATGGGGCTTCAATTGGCGCGGAGCATAAGCAATCACTCTGCCCTCCTACATCAAGTCACACCCAATACCAATCTGAGAAGCATCACAATATACTGTATAAGAGCCTGAAGTTGAAGGCAAAACTAGAACTAGAGTTGTGGTCAAGGCAATCTTGAGCTTCTGAAATCTCTCCTCACACTCATTCGACCACCTGAATGGAGTACCCTTCTGGGTCAACCTGGTCAAAGGCAATGCAATGGACGAGAAACCCTCCACGAAGCGACGATAATATCCGGTCAAGCTGAGAAAACTCTGAGTCCCAGTAACTTAAGACGGTTTGGGCCAACTCTGAACTGCCTCTATCTTCTTTGGATCCACCTTAATCCCCTCACTAGACACCATGTGCCCCAAGAACGCTACCGAACGGAGCCAAAATGCACACTTGGAGAACTTAGCATAAAGTTTCTCCTCCCTCAACCTGTGTAGTACGATCCTCAAATATTGTGCATGCTCCTCCTAGCCACATGAGTGCACTAGGATATCATCAAGAAATACTATGACAAACGAACCAAGATATGGCTGAAATACATTGTTCATTAGATACATGAATGCTTCTGGGGCGATAGTCAACCCAAAAGACATCACAAGGAATGTATAGTGACCATAGCATGTCCTGAATGCTGTCTTAAGAATATCCGAGTCCCGAATCTTCAACTGGTGATACCCAGACCTCAATTAACTTTTAGAGAACACCCTCGCTCCCTGAAGCTAGTCAAATAAATCATCAATGCGTGGCAAATGATGCTTGTTCATAAATGTAACTTTGTTCAACTACTAATAGTCGATGCACATCTACATAGTACCATCCTTCTTCTTCACAAGCAAAACCGGTGCACCCCAAGGCAACACACTAGGCCTAATAAACCTCTTATCAAGAAGCTCCTGAAGTTGTTCCTTCAGTTTCTTCAACTTTGTCGGTTCCATACGATACGTAGGAATATAGATTGGCTGAGTGCCCGACACCAAGTTAATACCAAAATCAATATCCCTGTCGGGTGGCATACTCGGTAGGTTTGTAGAAAACACATCTAAAAGGTCTCGCAGTATCGGGACAAAACCAATAGTAGGAGTAGCTGCACCAACATCTCTCACAAAGGCCAAATATGACAAACACCCCTTCTCAACCATTCGTTGGGCCTTCAAATATGAAATTATCCTGCTAGGAACATTATCTAGAGAACCTCTCCACTCGATCCTTGGCAACCCCTACATCGCCAATATCATGGTCTTAGTGTGACAATATAGAATAGCATGACACGAAGACAACCAGTTCATACCCAAAATCACGTCGAAATCAACCATACTAAGTATTAAGATATCAAATCTAGTCTTCAATCCTCTAATGGTCATAACACACGACCAGTACACACGGTCCACAATAATAGTATCGCCTACCGGCGTAGATACATGAACAAGTGAGACTAAGGACTCACGGGGCATATCCAAATAATGATCAAAATATGATGATACATACGAATAAGTGGAACCAGGGTCAAATAATATAGAAGCATCCTTGTGACATACTGATATAATACATATGATCATTGTGTCTGAAACAACGGCCTCTAACCTGGCAGGAATAACATAGAATCGAGCAAGACCGCCACCTGATCGGCTTCCCCCTCTAAGATGGCCTCTAGCTACATGAGCCCCACCCCGAGCTGGCTGCACGGGTGGTGTAGTGACTGGTGCAGAAGTCATAGCTTGACCTCTCTGCTGAACTGGACCTCCTAAGAGATGAGGACAACACCTCCTCACATGTCCAAGCTCCCCACACTCGTAGCAACCCCGATCTGTCAATGGTGGTGTGTACTGAATCTGACCCCGAGAATCAGAATAACCTCTAGAAGAACCTGGTGCAGATGAACCCTAAACTAAAAGAGCACGAGATAAACTCTAAGCTGGGAGAGCACTAAGATATGACTGACCCGGACGAGCACTGTATGAACCATGGCTAGCTGATGCACCACAATGAACTGGATCAACCATCTGAGCGGGCCTATAAGGACGACCCCTGCTGTCTTAGGACTGTCTCAGAGAAAGAACACCGCTGAAACCACCCGAACCACGAGGCTTCTTGGCCTCCCCCTCCTCACACTCCTGACTATAGACCAACTTTAGCCACTGAGCAATATCAACCACCAGCTGGTGCTTGAGCTGGTCCCACTGGCTTAACCACATCTGGAATTTGCCCTTGAGATGGAGCAACTGGTGGGTCTACATGTGCTACTCTAGTTGTTATACGAGGTGCACCTCGCCATCTATTGCGACCTCAGCCTCTCGTGGCCCTAGACGATGGTACTGGTGATCATCCACACGAGACGAATACAAGAATGTGAAGTTTTCTTAAGGGTTCGACAGCCTCTCGAAGATAAGTACAGACGTCTCTGTACCGATCCGCAAGACTATACTGAACCTGCTCATGACCTGTGAGACCTATGTAACCTAGGCTATGATACTAACTCGTCACGAACCAAAACGTAACATTTCTTCATGGCGCCTATCACATAACAAGGCAAGCCGACAATCACATTAGAACTATGCATTTTTATATTAAAAATAAGATGAAGTAAGTTTAACAGAAATAACTCTCATAATAGCCGATATGAATAACTGCAACTCGAATACAACTTTTCCAAAATCAGGATGTCACTGAGTACATGAGAATTTATATAATAAGATTGGCTGAAATATTGTCTAAGAAGGTAGAACAATATAAGTAAAACTGAGAGATAGAAGAGGAGAGTCAAGGTTTGCGGACGCCAAACAGCTACCACGATAATCTCTGAATGGATAAAAACTCCAAGATGAGTAACCATCGGGCCAGAAAATACCTGGATCTGCACATGAAGTGCAGAGTGTAGCGTGAGTACAACTAGCTCAATAACTAACAAGACTAACTTTTGGGCTAAAAAGAATGACGAGCTCAGCCAATACAATACAAATACAGAGTTTAACAGTGCAGAAATGACAAGGATATGGCAATAATATCTCCAAGAAAACTCATTATCCGTTTAACATTTAAGCTCAACACAGATAAAATATGCCAAGTGTGACTGATATGAGGAATATGATATTTCTATATCTACATTCCAATATGTATACTGTATGTGATGCAACACAATGAAAAACTCACGTACTCATACTCTCAGAGTACTCAATCTGACTGTCTCAATTCTCATTCGTCACACTCAGTCACTCAGCCCTATAGGGTGTCTGTTGCGACGTACATCCCAATCCCATCAATAATAATAAAGCCTATAAGGCTTGTTGCGGTGTGCAACCCTATCCATATATAGCCATAAGGCATGTTGCGACGTATAACGCGATCCACGTATAGCCATAACGCCTACTGCGGTGTGAAACCCAATCCACATATAGCCATAACACCTATTGCGGCCTGCAACCCGATCCACATATATCCATAAAGCTTATTGCGGCATGCAACCGGATCCAAAATCTCACTCACAACACGACTCTACGGCCCCAACTCAGTCATCAATCTATCCAGTCTCTCAAGCTCACAAATCTCATGCAAATTATCCCAAACAATGATATATAACATAACAATAATAGTAACAGAGACTGAGGTATGATATGCAATTGATGGATGTGATTGAGTACAAAATTTCCATCTAAGCAAATAATTTAAAAGCATAAATGACCACAATGGGTCTCTACATGATTAGCATATAGCCTTATATGGTTCATAATATGAATCTACAACTCAATTACTCTAACACATAGAGATCACATGAATGGCTACAAGTTCTGATGACGACACAGTACCATGAAATCAACTGGATCATAACTTTTACGGTGCACGCCCATTACCCAGCATGTGCATCACCTCAACACCAATCACATAACACATAATTCAGGGATTCATATCATGAAAACTAAGTTTAGAAGTATTACTTACCTTAAACCCTACAAATCTCTACTCTAATAAGCCCTTGCCTCGCGAATCAGCCATCGAACGCCTAGAATCTAGCCACAAACAACTCGATACAATCAACACAAGCTATAGGAATCAATTCCATATGAAAATGCTAAGTACATAATCAAAAGTCAAAAGTCAACCTTGGGCCCACATCTCGGAATCGATTGAAAGTTAGTAAATACGAACACACATTCAACCACGAGTCCATCCATACCAAATTTACCAAATTCTGATACCAAATCGTCACTCAAATCCCAAAAATGTACTCTCAAATCCTTAGCCCAAAACTCCCAAAATTCCACCTTAAAAATATATAAAATAGGTGGGAAACTCAATGGGTAATTAATATTAATGAATAAAAATGATCAAAAGTGGCTTACCTCAAGAAATCACTCGAAACCCCTCTCAAAAATCGCCTTAATCCGAACTTGCAAAGTCCAAAATGATTAAAATCTCGGAACCCTTGAATTTATACACTGTCCAAGTCCTTTCGCTTCTGCGGCCCCAAACTCCGCACCTGCGGAGTCGCTTTTGCAATATAAACTCCACTTATGTGGAATTCACTCAAGTCCACAAGGTTCGCACATGCGATCCAAGATCAGCACCTAAGGAAGCGCCTTTGCGCCCAACCGACCGCTTTTGCGAAGCTACCTTCACTTACCCATTCTCCGTATCTGCGGAGCATTGTTTGCATCTGCGGGCTTGCAGATGCAGAATATTTCTCACACCTGAAACACACCCCAGTCCAGCCCCACTGCACTACTTCAGGCGCTCTTGCGGCGTCGCACTTGCGGCTAATCTCCTCGCAGGTACGATCACACCAGAAGACAAAAATCTCAGCAATGCATCAAGTCCAACTTTTGATCCGTTAACCATCCGGAATCCACCCGAGGCCCCCAATACCTCAACCAAACATAACAACAAGTGTTAAAATATAATACAAACTTAGTCGAGGCCTCAAATCACATGTAACAACATCAAAAATTCGAATCGTACTCCAATTCAAGCCTAATAAAAACTAAGGAATTCTAATTTCTATAATCGATGCAGAAACCTATCAAATTAACTTCGATTGACCTCAGATTGTGCACACAATTCATGAATGGCACAACGAACTTTTTCCAGCTTCCGAAATCAAAATCCGAGTCCGTTAACTACAAAGTCAACTCTTGGTCAAACTTCTCAACTCTCCAAACTTCTAATTTTCCAACTTTCGCCAGTTCAAGCCAAAATCAACTACGGACCTCCAAATCACTATCCGGACACACTCCTAAGTTCAAAATCATCATACGTAGATATCAAAAAAATCAAAATTCTATTATGGAGCCATTTACATATAAGTCAATATCCGATTAACTCTTTCAACTTAGGCATCCAACCTTGGGACTAAGTGTCCCGATTTATTCAAAAATATTTCCAGAACCAAACCAATTACCCCGGCAAGTTACATAACATTAATTGGATATAGAATAAGTAGTAAATGGAGAAATGGGGATACAACACATAAAATAATCGGTCCAGACAATGATCATATGGCAAAATTTATGGAACTAAAGCAAAATGGGGATGTTCAGGAGTTCTTGAATAAATTCGATGAGTTGTTGAATCGGGGGACATAAAATGGAACCTCAAGCAATTGAAGATGGAGTTCCAGAATAATGCAAAGAAAATTTCACTCATGGGAAGTCCATCTAGTGATTCCAAATTGGTTAGCAATCAGAAGATGCGAAACTTAAAGTGGGGGTTCCATAGGTAAATGTTAGACCCTACAGGTACACTGTCAGCCAATAGGATGGGATTAGAAAGATGATTCAAGAGATGTTAAAGTCAGGGGCCATTAGATCAAGTGTAACTCCTTACTCTTCTTCCATAATTATAGTTAAGAAAAATGATGGCTCCTAGAGATTATGTATTGGTTATAAATAGCTTAATAACTATATTATTGAAGATACATTTCTCATTCCTATTATAGAAGAGCTTATGATGAGTTGGGAGATTCCATTTTTATTTTATATTGGACCTTAGATCTGGATATCACCATATTAGGATGGATGAGAGACGCTGAAAAGGCAGTATTCAAGTCTCATAATAGCCATTATGAGTTTGCTCACTAATGTACCCTCCACATTTTAGAGTTTGATAAATAAAATTTTCTAACCTTATTTCAGAAAATTTACCCTAGTTTTCTTTGATGACATATTGGCATATAGCCTTTCTTGGACTACTTAATGCGTTTAAAACATGCTTTCAAATTATAAAGGCATTACATTTTATTTGTTAAACTCAATAAGGGTACATTTATTATAATAGAAGTTGGTTATTTGGGATATATTATTACTCAGAAAGGTGTATCAACATACTTCAAGGTCCAAGTAATGCTGGAGTGGCATTTACCCACGTACGATTGTATTTGGCCTCAAAATCCAAGCTTGAATACATCATCGGCAACTACGACTCCTTTCTGTCATTGAATCGATGCTCAATAATTTTGAATAAGTACAACTCTTTCATGAGAAATTTGTGTATCTTTTTCGTGCAGTTTTTCACAGTAAACCCTATTTTCACAATAATAAATGAAAGTAACTCACGATCTAACCTTCATATGCCATAGCTTTTCAAATCATGTTCACATATGTAAATTTATGGGGTATATCCCCACTACCCATGGGATTATAACATGTGGGTACACATTAAATACTTTCGTATCTCATATGGTACAACTTAGCCTCATTCCCACCATAATATGTTTAGGATGTATAAGAAATCACTGTCATTAGAACACTTGAAACCCTTCGACTTCCAAATTGTATCTTTACTTTTCTCCATCTCTTTAGCTTTAAGTCACTCATTTAATATTTACAACTCATCAGATGTATTAACTTAGCCCCATATGCCATTTAAAATATTCAACCCTTATAACATTTTTAATCAATCCGCACTCAACTTCTGTAGTGGACCACTTAATAGAATTTTATAGCATATTCTTGGAAACTTTGTCTTCCATAAATTTAGAAATGTTAAAATAATAAATACTTCGCCTAGACAAGTTTAATATTGTCCTTTCATGTCGACTTGCCTTCCTATACAATCCATGCTACTCCATTAACCTCCACGGGTATGCCTGTTGTACACTTCGTTCCTTAGCATGTCTTTCACTTACCCATTTGAGCATCTTTACATTGTTCCATATGTATTCATACTCATCACTGATAATGGATGTCGTTTAGGTTGCCTTATTCATTTGGTAACGTGCTTTAAAATTCCACAAGTGTCGTTTGCTAACTCATGTAATATGATAATGACTACAATCTTTTATATCAAGTGGCCTTAAATTGTTATAATCACAACATGCTCACAATTATACGTTTAGTATTCCAACCATGCCTCATTCCTATGAGTCATGCTAATGCTTGTTATGGGCTTGGATGACTCTTATTCCTTTGCCAACTAGGTCTGTATGATCTTTGATATCTTATTATAAAAATCATGAGATATAAACTTCTTTATTCAGCTTGGGATTATCTTTTCCCTCATCTAAACTTTATCTGTTCATACTTTATTCACTTTCACAATTAGTGGCAGTCACAATGGCTAATCATCCTTTACCTCGATCAATTTCAAACACATCAAACGGTCATGTAGTCTTAAGGTTCCCTTATTTGTTTTGATACCACAACCTTCTCGTATTTCTCAATGCCACTATGACAACATTCAACAATATCTCATTTCATCTTTCTCTGTACATGTTATAAGCTCAAACAATTTCAATATAGTGTTTCCCTATTTGGGATTTATCCATTTCTTATTATTATCGTCCTTAGCCTTTATATTCGCATAAAGAGCCATCAACACCTTCTTGGCTACTCCTTCAGTATCTAGTGTCTTACATAAATCTCAAGACTTATGCTCATCACTTTTCTTTGCTAATCTCATCAAAAACTAGATATGATTGGAATTTTACTTGTTGCTTCAAGCTTTGATGCACGATATAGAGTGAGAAGAAAGGAATGAGACAATCCTACGATAAAAAAAGGAAAAATTAAATCCTATGATGCTCATGTATCCTTCTCGATGTAGATGTGTTACACAACACACTAGTAAGGAAAAGTCTACTAGATACAATTTTATAGACTTCCAAGAACCTGAATTAGAATCTACTGCTTTGATACCAAGTTTGCCACGAGCTAAAATCATGTGATCAACACTCGAGCACACTACTCGACACAAGTGAACAAACTCATATAAGAATATTCATCTATATGCCTAATAGATGCATGCGAAAGCCTTTTCCAAACACAATCATATTAAATGATAAAAATCACGCATGAAACAAAATCTTTGAACCAATATTTTTTAATAATTAAAAATACTAATATTTCTCTCATGCATGTGGTATTTAGATTATTGCCCCAAAATAATAACAAACATCTACGAAATCTCTAAGACACGAGAGTAAATTAATCACATGGGACTGTCACGACCCAAAATCTAACCCATCGTGATGGAACCTAACCCGACCCGCTAGGTACATCTAGTAAAACACAATATAGTGACAATGATAAGAGTCAAAAATGAAACAGCTGAATTTTTATACAACTTTCCAAGGACTGGTAGTACAAGTCATGAGCCACTAAGACTTAGATTTACAAAACTAAAATGAAATAAATACAATATATGGTTGAAATGTATATGAACAGAATTTGAATCTAAAGCTACCAAGGACAAGTGATAGCCATAACTGGAGCGCATGTACATGTTGAATGCCAGCCCTCGCCATATATAACAGCACCGACACAAAGATCTGCACGCAAGGTGCAGAAGTGTAGTATGAGTATAACCGATCACACGCACTCAATAATTATCCTAACTAACCTCGGCGAGGTACAAGAAATAAGAACTATAAATGATACTCACTAACACTTGTATACTTCATAATTTCAACAAGTATAGAATAAATATATGATTAATCAGGAAAATCTCAAGTAAAACCACTTTGATGCTCACAATTCTTTGTTTAAATTATTTTTTCTCGGTCAACAATCCAGCATATAAGGAAGTTATGCAAATATATCAGGTAAACAGTCAAGGAAATTGCAAGTAAATATAAAATATAATAATCAAATATCAGTCTGTTGCGACATGCAACCTGATCCAAACATAGTAACCAGCTATCCCAGATCTCACATCAACCAGAAACTCGTCGGTTTCTTACAATCCGCGTGTACACCATCAAGAGAGAAACATGAGGGGGTGACCCTAGGGGGATGGATCCGTATTTACATGCTGCACGAATAACTCATGTACTGCAAGAAAAACTCACGTGCTAATAATATCAACCACATGGGAAACTCAAGTGTTGCATGGACAACTCACGTGTTGCACAGACAACTCAGATTTCATAATATCAATATCTGGATCCGCACGGATAACTTACGTGCTATAATATCAATCCGTACGGATAACTCACGTGCTGCACGGACAACTCATGTGCTAATATCACAATCCGACCGGCGTGGTCACAGGCACAATATCATAATTCATCCGATATGGTCACATACATAACAACACAATCCGTCCGGTGTGGTCACGTGCATATTAACGCAATCCGCTCGGCGTGGTCATAGACTTCCAGTCCAAATCATATCACACATAACCAAGTATACAAGAATACATATACATGAAGGATAAATATCAGATTTCATGCTCTTGGACTGGTATAATAACATGCTAAAGTGTAGGCATGTACAATGTATGATATCGTAGCACAAATCGACAATTTATCATAGAAATAGCAATTACCAAGTTTATTCATGAAATTAGCCTCTTCGTAACCTCAAACATAGCTTAAATAGTTCACAACAATGATACACTATAGAAATGCCATCCCGCGTGTATCCACCTCTGAACGGCTCAAAACCAGCCAAAAGCAACTCTAGAACACTAAATAATGCAAAAGAAAACAACGTCAACCAAAAAGACAAACCCGGGCTCGCACCTCAAAACTCAACAAAACTCACAAAATACGACAACACATTCAATTAAGAGTCCAACCATACTAGTTTTACTCAAATCCGACTCCGAATCGATGTCCAAAACTTAAAAATTCACTTTATGAAATTTTAGACAAAACCCCCAAATTTCACTTTGAAATCATCAATCAAATATCAAAAACAAAGATGTATTCATAAAATATAACAAAAACCAAGTATAGAATACTTACCCTAATCCATGTGGTAAAACATCGCATCCAAAATCGTCCAAATTCTAGCTCCCAACTCAAAATATGACCAAATGAACAAACCCTCGATATTATATGTTTCTGCCCAGTAGTTTTGCCTCTTTTATCATGACAAACGATCCCAAAACTCACTTTTGAAGTCTCCAATAGATTCCTTGTGAAATTTCAATCAAGTTAGGCTTTTGAATCACTACATTTGACCTTGTAATGAAAGAGATATGTTGGTTTCAATATTTGAAAATAGTGCAGATTTTTAATACGAATTCAGTGGCAATTTCGCAATTAATCTGAAACACATCTTGCGACCCAAATCTTAGTAAAATGACCACAAATTCTTCATACGGTGTCGAAAACTTGATGATTCCAGATGATATGGTTTCACAATTATGATATGGATCTTATTCATCAATCAAAATAGAAATTGGAGCTCATTGGATTAATGCGGTACCATTTATGCTTGAAGAACCGACGTCGAAACATAAAAAACGAGCGTAACACAACCCAAATCTATCTGAAAAGTCATCTGAGCCCCTTAGGACCCTGTCCGAATATACCAGCAAGTCCTATAATATAACACAGACTTACTCAAGGCCTCAAATCACGCATAACAACATCAAAACTACGAATCGCACCTCAAATCAAACTTAATGAACTTTGAATCTTTCAACTTCCAAAACTCGTGCCGAACCTTATCAAATCAACCCGGGATGATCTCAAATTTTGCACAAAAGTCCCAAATGATATAAAGAATCTATTATAATTCTCAGAACCATAATTCAAACCTGATATCATCAAAGTCAACTCCCGGTCAAACTTATGAATATTCCCAACCTTCAAATTTTCAACTTTCACCAAATAGTGTCGAAACCTTCTAGAAATATCCAAATGAAAATCCAGGTATACGCCCAAGTCCAAAATTACCATCCGGACTTAGCAGAACCATCAAAGTTCCGATCCAAGATCAAGTACTAAAAAGTCAAATTTGATCAACTCTTCCAACTTAAAGCTTCATAGTTGAGAATTATTCTTCCAAATCAATTCTGAATAACCTAAAAACTAAAATCGACGATTCACACAAGTCATAATACATCATATGAAGCTTATCAAGATTTCAAACGGTTGAACGGAATGCAAATGCTCAAAACGACCGATCGGGTCATTACAGGGACGATGCCCGACTAAAAGAAACCAAGAACTACATGACAGTTATCACGAAATAAAAGTGGTATCTTATCGTACACCTCAAAAAGAGAATCATCCTACACTTTTTCATACATCATATACCACACCTTATCCTAAAATATATAAAGTAGGCAGAGCCTTGAAAAGGGGCCCGCAAGGGCTGAGTACATCGTCACAATACTCAATAAGTTCGTGGGACAAGGCTTTATGAAAATAATACAACCAATATTTGATATAAAATAGTAAATAATTACATTAATTCATACCCTTTATCACTTTAAATAAAAAGACGAGTGAAATGTAAACCATGATATTAACCTTTAAAACATTTATATCGATTCATGATTTTAGTAAAAACCATACAAAACCCTTTCGATGGAATTAAATTATTAAAATCATTTTCAGCTCCTAAGGTCGAAATATAATAAAAGTTATTTTTTACCTTTCAGTAGGAGCATAATACCAATACCGATGTCAAAACAAAGTCAATTAGGTGATCAATCTAGTGGCAAGTATCATATACCCCACTTGCTCAGCTTGTCTCATTATAGTGTCGCACGAATTGACTCAGCTTTGCTGATATAGCACATTTACCTCTCTTGGGGACTTATCTTACAAACCTCATTTTAGACTTGGAATATGTTCCTACACCGGTATATGCAGTTTCATGATATGAAATATAATATTCGAACCAATCTCGATGATCTCTATTAGTAACTCTAAAGATATTTGATATTTCAAAAATAGATTCATAGCCTAATAGCCTCAAAAGATCTATTTTATCAATCATGATATTTATAAACAAATTAAATCATTTGAACAAAATCAATGAATAACTTTTTTTTTTATGTCAAAGCCTTTAAGAGTTTAACAATAATCTTTAAGAGATACAAAGAATGTTATCTCCTTATCAAGTTTCAAAAGAATTTTCTTTTATAAAATAACAAGACATTTTATAAGCAACACAACTCAAAATATATGATGACATCCTTCCTGGCTTGTCCCCACAAGTACAGATGCACATTAATAAATAATCTCACGTATTAACTCAAAATATGACTCTAGAGGAAATCGCTTAAAAAGAATACGTTTTAATCAACTTATCTTAGGTCCAAGCTCCGAAACAATACTACGACAGGTCCTATTTGTTTAAAATGCTCAAATCTTTCCAACAAGTTGATATTTTTACGAGTTCACAAGTATCAATAATGCATCACAATAATACCAAACTAAACCAAACAAATATCTGGCATTAGGACTGGCCAAGTGCAGGTGCAATTATGACAGTAGCTGGGAGCTTCAGTTTTGGCTCCCAACTTCCAACTTGGTTTGTGCCTCGTCCGATTGACACTCGGTGCCCCCAGGACCCCGCCCGGACATACCAAAAAGTTTGAAATCATAAAAAGGACTCGCTCGAACTATCGGAACGCATAAAACAATATCAAATTTAAGAATCATACCCTAAACTAAATTGATTCAAACTTAAGAATTTCAAGCTCTTCAATTTACTTCCAATGTGCCGAAATATATTTATACTACTCGGAATGACACGAAATTTTGCGTGCAAGTCTTAAATCACTATAAGGAACTATTCCTAAACTTGGAATTCCAAACGGACTTCAATTACTCAAAAACCTACTCCAAACCAAATTAAAAGAATTTTAAACCTTCAAATAGTTGATTTTTACTATAAAGCGTCAAAACGCTCCCGGTTTATCCAAAACCCGATTCGGACATACGCCCAAGTCCAAAATCATCATACGAACCTATTGGAATTGTTAAATCCTGATTCCGGGGTCATTTTCTCAAAATGTTGACCAAAGTCAAACTTGTCCATTTAAAGCTAACTTAAGGAACTAAGTGGTCCGATTTCAACCCACACACTTACAAATCCCGAATCAACCATCCTCGCGAGTCATAAATTAATAAAAGCATGTTTGGGAAGTTTTATTTTAGGGAACGGATTTCGAAAAGTTAAAATGATCGATTTGGATATTACAACTAATCCTTGGGTTATTGTATGAAAAATAGTTATTTTACCTATTGATTTTTTATTATTTTTATTATAATTGTGTTGAATAACATTTGTCTTACCTAGAGGATTGTTTTAGGTGCCATCACGACTAGGTGGATTTTGGATCGTGACATTGAGTTAGCAGCTATTGTAGTTGTCATCTCTTGCATAGAAAGACTTGATTCTATATAAAACAAAGAGCGGTAATTGTGGACAATATTTGCATCTAGGCATCAACAAATGAAAATATGGACAGCTCATCTGCTATTATATTTTTCTCCCCCTTCTTATATATAATAGTGTAATCAATATCCTATGAGCTTTGCAACTCACTTTTGCTAGCAAAGAGTGGAGATTCTTTGCTCTAAAAGTTTCCACTCTTTGCTCTAAAATGTATTTAAGACTCTGATGGTCAGTCTTAATAATGAAATTTCTCTCAATCAAATATAACAACCGCTTATCAACAACAACTACAATGACCATTTGTAAAGCTCTATTAATTTTTATAATTAATTAAGGCTAATTTGCGAGTTTAAGAATGCAATTCAATTAACCCGTGCTACACAAGACTAATTCAAGTATAAAGAATTCATAGGAACACTTGAATTTAATTTTAAGAAATAAAATAAGTGCTGAAAATTATATGGATCTCAAGAAATGGGATTGATAAACAAAGGAACAAGAATTATGCTTCAAGAGACAGTCGTTTTAGGTTAAGACATCGTGTCTCCCAATGCCTCAAAAACCTCAGTTTCCGGGAAGCGAGGTAGTGAAGCATGCCCAAGGTAACCCCATGACGTTCAATACTCTAGAACGCATGATTGCACTTGATGGCTTATGCTACGCGTCCCCCTGTTGCGAGCCTACAATTGAAGCCTTTTAAAGTGGAGTTCATGGAGATCGAGATGTTATTTGCTATGGGTAAGGTCTTGACGGTTTAGAAACAAGGGAGAGATCTCCACAATAGATGCTACCTTGAGGTGAATATTTGATGCTTTGTTTAGTATATTTGATTCATCAATGTCATCTACTAATACTCTAGCTACATGAAATTCATAGAATTTTGAAGAATCTCTCAATCTTCAACAATATTTCAAGAATACAAGTCTTGAAATTCTAATGTTCAACAAAGATTGCATTTCTTTCACTTCAATCTTGTATTATATTTCATGGACATAGTAGAGTACATTTATGAAGAAAGAATTATATTTAAATATCTATTCATAAAATCGTAGAAAGTTAGTTTTAAAAATTGAAGAGTTTGTTGGTAGGGAAGACGAATAGTGTTAGATTGGCTTGAATGATATCTTTTTGAGTATCTAATGAATGGACTAAGTTCTATAATACACTAAATGGGTGAATTGGAGTTAAAACTCAAGAATTGAGGTGAAATAAAAGTTTTTGTGAAAGTCGTGAAGTTGTAATCGCAGGTGCGACAGAAGCTCGCAGGCGCGGCACTCGCATATGTGAGATTTCTTCGCAGGAGCGGAAAAGGAATGGGAGGCCTGCCATCGCAGGTGCAGAATAATGGGCGCACCTGCGAACGCGCAGGTGCGAGGCTAGACGCTCAGATGCGAGAATTGGCCAGGCGAGTGGAACTTGCACCTGCGAGGATTTTCCGCAGGTGCATTCCAACCTCCGCAGGTGCGAAAAATCTGTCTGGGCAGAACCTTAAAACGGACGAAAACTCCATCCATTTCTTTCTATTTTTCATCCATTGTTGGGCGATTTCAGAGCTCTTTATGAGGAGTTTTCAACTATCAACTTGGAGGTAAGTTAATTCTACACCCTTTGAGTTAAATACATAGATTATAGGTAGATTATAACTAGTAAATCTTGAAAATCAAAGATTTAGATGAAAAACCTAGATTTTTATAAAAGTGAGATTTTAACCATGAAAATAGTTACAGAATTGGGTAAATATTATATATTTAAGTTCTTGAGATTATGGGTAACATTTTCATCCGAAAATTTTCAGAATCCGGGCACGTGGGTCCGGGGTGAATTTTAGGAATTTTACCAATTTAGATAAGGTAATTTATTTAATAGATCAATTTTGAATCATTTAGCATATATTAATTATTTTGTATAATATTTGGATAGTTTCGGATTTTTCGGCGTCGAATCGAGAATTCAACGCGACGTGGTAATCGAAAAGTGGACTTTGAGATGAGGTGAGTCTCTTGTCTAATCTTGTGAGTGGAAAAGTATCCCATAGGGATTAAATTGAATAATTGTTGCTAATTGCGGGGCCTACGTACGCACGAGGTGACGAGAGTCCGTGCGTAGCTACTATTAATGATAAAGTCCAGGTAGTTTAGGACTCAACGCATGAATTACTGGCATAAATTGTATTCTTTGTTTAATTAATATTTAATTTATATACATGAATATATTGTGAATTGTTAGATAAAAATATTAAAGGGTGGAAATCTCATATGCTTGATTTTCTGTTTAAATTAATTAATTATTAAAAAGAAATTATTCCTTCTCCCAAATTTATCTTATAATAAATATACTCTCCTTCCGGAGGTACATAAGAAAATGTCATCCTTTCTTGTGGAGGGGGCCGAACGCCTCGGCAGGATATATGCATCTATGGATCGTGTCGCACGTCCCTCGGCAGTGTACACGATACTCTAGATCGGGCCGCACGTCCTCAGAAGAAATTGTGCTTTACCTTAATAGCTTATTTCAGGTTGTGAAGCCAATTGATAAATTTGATAATCCTTGGAATTTGATGAATTATTATGCCTGCTTGTTAAGGAATTAATTGTTATTCCTGTAAATGAGATTTAATTGATAAATTGGAAATTATTTGAATTTAAAGAATTTAATTAATATATTGAAAATTGTTGCATTTGAAAGAATTTGATTATTTCCGCTGATTAAATAAATTATTGTAAATTCTGTAAATCATGCTGATTTAAATATCCTAGTTGTATTTTAATTATTATTATTGACCCATAGTGAGTGTCAAAGTCGGCCATCTTGTCTCTACCACTTCGAGATTAGGCTTGATACTTACTAGGTACACGTTGTTTACGTACTCATACTACACTTGCTGCACTTTTTGTGCAGGACCTGAGAAAAGTATTAGTGGGGGACCTATCGTCTTACACCCACGCTATCCAGGGGCATAGTGGTGAGCTGCCTTTCTACAGCTACTAGTGTCTCTCCTTGTCTTTTTCATTCTGTCTATTTTTATTTCAGACAGTATTTGAGGTTTTGTATAATCTACTAGATGCTCATACACTTGTCACACCATGTCTTGGCACACACATTGGTAGAATTTGGTATTTTATTATTTTTCTTGATTTTAAATTTTGTCAATATATGCTTAATTTATTAAGTTGGCTTGCCTAACTATAGTGTTGGGCTCCATCACGACTTATAGGTGAAATTGGATCGTGACATTAGTAGTACAAGTCATGAGTCACTAAAACTTAGATTTACAAAGTTGGTATACAAATAAATGCAACATTTGTTTGAAATGTACATAAACAAAATTCGAATCTAAAACTATCAAGGACAAGTGGTAGCTATATCCGGAAGGTAGGTACTTCTTCAATGCTATCCCCCGTCATCCACAGCCTCACAGCTCCAAGATGCACACAAGGTGCAGAAGTCTAGTATGAGTATAATCGACCGTATGTACTCAACAAGTATCATAACTAACCACGATGAGGTAATAGAAGAAATAATAATGAATGATACTCGCTATCACCTGCACAGTTCATAACTCCAACAAGTATAGAACAATAATAGGAACATGTTATGAATCACAGATAAAACCACCTTGGTACACATGAAAGCTTAACTGTAACGACTCGATCGGTCGTTTTGAGCAATTGCACTTCGCTCAATAGTTCGAGGGCATGAGTAGCTCAGTATGATGTATTACGACTTGCGTGTATTGTCGGTTTTGATTTCAGGTATTTCGGAATTAGTTTGGAAGAATGAATTTCATGTTTGAAGCTTTAAGTTGGAAGAGTTGACCAAGTTGGACTTTTATGTATTTGACCTCTGATCAGAGTTTTGATGGTTCCGTTAGGTCAGTATAGTGATTTCGGACTTGGGCGTATGCCCGAAATTTCAATATGATATTTCTAGAAGGCTTCGGCACTAATTGGCAAAAGTTAGAAATTTGAAGGTTTGGAAAGTTCATAAGTTTGATCGAGAGTTGACTTTGAAGATATCAGAATCGGATTGTGGTTTCGGGAATTGGAATAACTTCATTATGTAATTTGGAACTTGTGCACAAAATTTGTGTTCATTCCGAGTTGATTTGATATGTTTCGGCACGAGTTTTGGAAGTTGAAAGTTCAAAATTCATTAAGTTCGATTTGAGGTGCATTTCATCGTTTCGATGTTGTTAGGTATGATTTGAGGCCTTGAGTAGGTCTGTGTTATATTATGGGACTTGTTGCATTTTTGGATGGGGTCCTGAGGCGCTCAGGAGAGTTCCGGGCTGGTTTCAGACCATTTAGTTGCTAGTTTTTGGCAACAACAGTGTGCATCACAATCGCTGACTTTGGGTCGCGTTCTCGAAGAGCAAAATGGAAAAATGGGGCATGTGAATCGCGTTTGTGGAGAGAGCTTCGCGTTCACAAAGAATAATTTCCGTTGTCACTTAGCCGAATCTGGAAGCTTATATCTTGAAATCTATAAGGAATTTGGAGATGATCCAAAAATGAAAGTTGTAGCGATGTCTAGTTTTCCGAAAATAAAACCACTTGTCATTTGGAATTTTGTACAAAACTTTATGGCTATTATACTATATGGTATATGGAAGAGTTGGGAAAGCTTGTTAGAGTATGTTCATCGCGATCGCGGGGGAATGTTCGCGATCGCGGAGTGTAAAAATTGAACAAGAATGTTTTTTGAATCGCGATAGCAAAGAGGGACCCCCGACAGTGCAATTAAAACATCAAATTTCTAGATTTTGAGTTTATTTAACATATTTGGAGCTATGGAGCTTGGATTGGAGCAATTGCTTAAGTGATTTCCACCTTATGGATTGAGGAAAGTGTTCTCTACTCGGTTTTGGTTATATTTCATGAATCTATCTTTATTTTTGGTAATTTAATTATGAATTTTAAAGAGGAAATTGGGGGGGTTTTGTCCAAAGTTTCATTGAGTGAATGTTTTAGATTTGAACATCGATTCCGAGTCGGATTTGAGTGAAACTAGTATGGTTGGACTCGTCATCGAATAGGTTGTCAAAGTTTGTAAGTTTGGTCGAGTTCCGAGGTGCGGGCCTGGGTTTGCCTTTTTGGTTGACTTTGGGATTTTCGATTAACGATTCGACCTTTATCAGTTAGGTCTGTTTCCTTAGGCATTATTTGATGTATTTGAGTTGCTTTTGGCTAGTTTCGAGCCGTTCGAAGGTCGGTACGTGCGGGATGGCATTTTTGGAGTATCGTTTGGCTTGCTCCGTATTGGATTTGGCTTGTTCGAGGTAAGTATCACTTCTAAACTTGACGTTAAGGGTATGTACCTCTGAATATATGTAATATATGTTTGGTGTTAAGGTGACACACAAGCTAGGTGACTGGTGTGTGGGCATGCACCGTGTGAATTATGACTCAGTTGTTTCTGTGGTACTACATGGTTATCTAATCTTGTTTTTATCTATTAGATTTCTATGTGTTATAGTAATTGAGTTGTGATCCATGTTAGAAACCATGTTTAGGCTATATGCATATTCTGTTGGGACCCACAGATGTCATATCTGTTTTTGAGTTATTTGCTTAAATTGCAGTTACATACTCAGTCATACTCATTCATTTGCATATCACATCTCAATATCTGTTTCTATTTATTAATACATCATATTTTCATTTTGGCCTGATTTTCATGACATTTTGAGCCCAAGAGAATGGAGAGATTGATGACTAAGCGAGGTCAAGGGCTTGTTTGTGAGTGATATATATGAGATCGGCCTGCACGCCGCATCATGCATTATTTATTCATGCCATGATTGGCTTATTATAGCGCTTGGGCTGGATCTTCCCCTCCGGAGTCTGCACACCTACAGTGAGATCGATTGCTATTGATTCACGATGGGATCGGGCTCCGCACCCAGCATGATTTGTTAGCGTTTATGTTGTATATTCCTTAGGGTGGATCTGCCCTGTACACTGCTAAGTGACTGAGTGTGTTGAATGATTGAGAAGGATAAGTGGAGTGTGAAACAGTGAGATTGAGTACTCTAAGAGTGTGAGTACATGCATTCATCACTGTGATGCATTGCATTTGACATGCATACTTGATATATAAGCATATAGATGCATTTCCTCATGCTACCAGGTTTTGGTGACATTCATGGGTTCCCGTGCACATTGACATGTAAGCATAGAGAAGTACTTTTCTCATGCTATCTGATATTGAAACATCTTATTTATTGTTGAAATGTTTTGGAAAAAATCACAGTTTTTCTAACTTACTCGTACTTTGGTGTTTTCGGTGAAATATTTGGGTTTTACTATTATACCTGAGAAGTATGACTATTTTCTGTCACTGTGAACGAGCTGAGCATCATATCTCTGAGTTATTTCCTTTACCACTTTTATTATATTGTTATGGACTATTCCTGGCTATTGGCGTTGGACTCCGTCCTTTTTCCCAGCTCGTCACTACTTTCAACTTAAGGTTAGGTTTGTTACTTATTGAGCACATGGGGTCAGTTGTACTCATACTACACTTCTGCACCTTGCATGTAGATATTTGATATTGATGTTGCTGTGTATGGCGGGAGTTGGCATTAGAGATGTGCCTGCATTCCGATCATTACTGTCTTTTGTTCTTGGTAGCTTTAGAATTATTAATCTATTCATATATATTTCAGACAGATGATGTATTTATCATACCAATTTTGTAAACTCTAAATCTTAGAAGCTCATAATTTGTACTACATGTCCTTAGAAATTCTTTTATAACAGCATAGTGGTATTATCATTACTTCTCTTAATGAATATTATTGGAATTGATTTATTATTAATTGGCTTACCTAGCGGGTTGGGTTAGGTACCATTACGACTAGTTGGATTTTGGGTAGTGATAAGTTGGTATCAGAGCTCTAGGTTCATAGGTTCTACGAGTCATGAGCAAGTGTCTAGTAGAGTCTTGCGGATCGATATGATAACGTCCATACCTATCTTCCAGAGGCTACAAGGCATTTAGGATAAACTTTTCATCTTTATTTCCTTATCGTGCGATAATGATTCAACTTGAAGCGTATCTCTTTGAATTACTTTCACTTACTCGTATGCACATGTGAGATCTCGGTATCAGTTGTACATCGACGACTAGTAGAATTTCATGGATGAGGTGCAAGATGTGTCTTTTATGTTTTGGTGATGGGCCAGTCTGGAGGACTTGAAGCCAGGTTTAGACTGCAACTTAGGCTCAATAGTTGCAGCTGTATGTTTTTGGACTTATATGTCTGGTAGTGTCCCTATAAGTGAAATTTATGGCTAGATGAGGGGATGGATGGCTATGTTATATGTATGATGTGATGAGGATAAGCGCTTAGATGGTTTTTGGTATGACGGGAAGACTTTGCTTGGGATGTGGAAAAGATATTGGGTGCTCGATTTCTGTGGATGTGTTATACGGTCTGGAGGGATTCTTTCATGTTATTTCATTTGTGAAAATGAAGTATATTCTCATGTCTTGTTGATGAGTTTAGACCGATGGAGATTAAGTAATTGCGTAGCAGTTGTGGCTATGAAATGGTATAGAGAGATGTTAGTTTGAGGATAAGCAAGTGGGTTATCACATGCGGGGTAATTTATAGATGTGTGATCCTTATGATGTTGTGTGGAGGGTTTCTTTTTCTACTACTAGGTTATAGGTGTTGTGATTTGAGTTTGGATTGGTTGACAAAGTTGACCTAACCATTACGAAGATGAATGCGAGCTTAACAGATACTTTAAGGTACTATATGGCTTGTGTTATAAGAGCTTGTGAATGATTTAGTTGAATCTCACTGCGGTATTATGACAGTAATAGAGTACGGGCATTGTGAGTTATCAAGTGTTTTGATCTATGGCTTTGAGCCAAGTGAGAGAGTCTGCTATCGACGATTGGATTGAATAGTAACATGATGTATTGGTTTCGGTTTGAGGCATACTTGTGAATTAGATATGACTTGCGGAGGTTGTGATCAAGGATGACTCGAGTAATGGAATTTCTGTATATGGAGTATATTACATTTTATGGGTATATGGAAATCACGGGATGATTTGAGTTTGTTATTCGTGACGGATGTAGTGTGCATGGAGTAGGGATTCACTCGGTTTCTTAGAGGTATGGATTACTTCTTAGGGTGTTGGTGCACTAATGAGGCACATGTCGTTCGACCCGTTAGGTCTGGTGCAATTGAGAATTCTTTGGATTTGTATATGGCTAGAATTTGCGATTTACATTGGATGGTGTCGAGACTTATGGTATTTCTATATCATTATGGATTCTACATTTTAGTATTAGGAAGGTGAAGGAAACAATTTTAAATTCACTTAAGCTCTCTTCAGAGGGGGTGCCTCGGGTGTGGTACTTTTGGGGTGCTTAAGAGGGAATACAATGGCTTATAGGCCTTAGGGCGATGTGGTTTTATGCTAAGATCTCCTGTGGTGAGCTTTGGGTAACGATCGTGGTGTTTTGGCAAGGAGAAGTGTCTCCTTGAGGGTAATAAATAAGGAACTCGGAGGAATATGACAACTTGATAGTAGGTTGGATCTGCACGGTAATGGATATGATCGGTTCTTTGGGGTACTTATGATGGGGTGAGTCTCTACAGGTGTTTTGTAGCAATACTCTTAGGTTTGGCGACTTGCGTGGCTTGGTTAAGTTAGAGAAATTCAGGTCTGATGGTTTGGTTATGTACAAATGGATTTCGGAGAGTTTTCGATGGTTTCTATCACTGTTTGAGATGGATATTTCCTACTGGCGTGAGGACCATGTTGCATATTGTGATTTTCTCTTAGATGGGATCAAATAGAAGGTTTCGAACAGACCAGGTATATATTATGTTGATGACTCAAAGTTTATTATGAGATTCTCTTACTTTTCATATGATGGCATGATAGATGCGGTGTGTTGTGTGAGATTGAGATTTGCATGTGCAAGGTCACGACTCAATTTGAAAGGAAGGTAATGAATTCTTAGGCAACATGGACAGTTTTAGATGACTAGATGAATGCTATAACTACTTGGTAATGCCTGTGAGGGTGTGTATTTCAGAAGGTGCAATGTGTTTTGACTTACGGATGCTTCGTTGGTATTGTGATACTCGCCTAGTTGATCGACTATTGATTTTCAGATTTTGCTATATGGCATGGAAGAATTATAGAAGTATTTCTTATGGGGATGATTATATATGATGGATGTATTAGTCATTCGAGTGGCAGAGTTGGATCGGCTATGGTGATTTATGTGTTCTATGGATTTGGAGACTGAGAGGTCTCAGAAGAAGATTATTTTTGGGTTGCAGACTGTGAAGATGTGGCCAAAGTTATCTAGATGGTTGTACGTGCTATGGTTAGGTCATTATGGAATTTTGGAGGGCCATTTACCAATTTCGGGATGACCAGAGTTGATTTGGGGGCCCATTAGTAGGCCCGAGGAGGATGTGTATTTTATATCGGGTTAGATTTGTTGACTTGGCATCGTTATTGTTATTGTTGGAAGGTGTGTCATTTGGTTAGAGTTGAACTTGAGCATGTTCTGATATGTTCTATGTGTAACTCTTCTATGGTATGGGGAGTCGTGATTTGTTGGTTATATGCACACGTGATGCAGTACTATTTGGGCCTTGAAGCGAAATTCGAGCGAAATGGTTACTGGGGTGTTGAATGGTTGATTGCGCCTTGATTATGGTCTTTTCGAGCTGTGGTATATTGTGTTATTTTCTTCTCCATGGTTATGGTCATGCACTGATGTACTTGGTGTCGAATTGCTTATGGTTGTTGATTTCAAGCACTGGGGGCTCGAGGTATTTCATATAGATCGGTATTTGGATGGGTCACGTATTGTAGCTAGGTTATGATAGGATATGATCCTTTGTGATAGATTCGTGTGTTTTGGTTCCACGATGTTATGGGTTCTTAGCATTGCATTGTGGTGGTACTTGTTGAGCTTGCAGGACGGTTCTCTCATTTGAGTCATTTTCCGTTTTTGGATGCATTTGAATTTTTGCTTATGGGTGCACGAATTGCACAGTTTGTGATTCTAGGTAGTATTGGTGTGACGTGTCAGTAGGGTAGCTTGTATTTGATGAGATGGAGTCTTTGGCCCTAAAGTGATTGCTATCGAATTTGATTACAGTATGTTTGGGAGGATAATATCGGAAGCTAGCTTAGAAATTTGGCTATGATTCTGCTTAGGCGAGAGAGTTCCGTGACTTTTGATCTAATGAGTGGTTATGAGTTTCTACATGTTTCTTTCATCATCGGTAGTGTACGAGGGTTTTAGAATGGGATTTTTCTTGATATGAGGTTTATTACCAGTATTGGGTTTGTTTTGAGCAGTTATTGTGGTAGTAAAATATTGCTACAAGTATGCAAGTTATGCGGTATATCATGTGATTACATCCTAGGTTATGGTTATGGCTCAATACAGCTTGTTCAGACTTATAAAGTGTGTAGATGCAAGATTCGGGTTGGACATTTGATTCCAAGGTTGAAGCAATGATCTCCAGTTATGTTGTGTTATCAGGCTTACATGGTATAGGGTAACGTAGGCTCACTCCCGAGAATATGCATGATAAGATTGCACATTGATTTGATGGCTTAGGAATAACTCTTGGCACGTTCGAGGACGAACATATGTTTAAGTGGGGGAGAATGTAACCCGACCGGTCGTTCTAAGCAATTGCACTTCACTCGGTAGTTTGAGGGCATGAGTAGCTCCGTATAATGTATTACAACTTGATGTACCGTCAGTTTCAATTTTCAGGTATTTCAGAATTAGTTTGAAAGAATGAATTTCATGTTTGAAGTTTTAAGTTGTAATAGCTGACAAGTTTGACCTTTATGTATTTGACCCCGGACCTAAGTTTTGATGGTTCCGTTAGGTTCAGATGGTGATTTTGGATTGGGCGTATGCCCAAAATTTCATTTGGATATTTCTAGAAGGTTTCGGCGCAAATTGGCGAAAGTTACAAATTTAAAGGTTTGGAAAGTTCATAAGTTCGACCGAGAGTTGACTTTGAGGATATCGGATTCGAATTGTGGTTTCAGAAATATGAATAGCTTTGCTATGTCATTTGGGACTTGTGCGCAAAATTTGAGTTCATTCCGAGTTGATTTGATATGTTTTGACACGAGTTTTGGAAGTTAAAATTCAAAGTTCATTAAGTTTGATTTGAGGTTCGATTCGTCGTTTCGATGTTGTTATGTGTGATTTGAGGCCTCGAGTAAGTATGTGTTATGTTATGGGACTTGTTGGCATGCTCGGATGGGGTCCCGAAGGGCTCGGGTGAGTTACGGGGTGGTTTCAGACCATTTGTAGGCCATTTTAGCTCTTGGTTTTTTGCTACCGTAGTGATCGTGGACTTTGGGTCGCGTTCGGGAAGAGAAAAATGGAAGAAGGGGCCTGTGAATCGCATTCGACAAGAAGAATTTCTGTTGTCACTGAGCCGAATTTGGAGGCTTATATTTTGCAATCTATAAGGAATTTGGAGATGATCAAAAAACGAAAGTTGTAGCTCTTGATGTCTAGTTTTTGGAACATCAAACCATTTGTAATTTGGAGATTTTTCGAAAATGTTATGGCTATTAAACTAGAGGCTATCGTGAAGGGTTGGGCAAGCTTGTTGGAGTTTGTTCATCGCGATTGCGTGGGAATGTTCGCGATCGCGGAGGGTAAAAATTGAGCTGGAATTTGTTTTCAATCGTGATCCTGATGTTGGGACCGCGATCGCGAAGAGGGGCCCTTGGCAGTGCTATAAAATATCAAATTTTGATATTTTGAGTTCATTTTAACATATTTGGAGCTATGGAACTCGGATTGAAGCGACATTTTAAGCGATTTCCACCTTATGGATTGGGGTAAGCGTTATATACTTGGTTTTGGTTATATTTCATGAATATATATTCATTTTTAGTAATTGAATTGTGAATTTAAAAGAGAAAATTGGGGGGGGGGGGTCCAAAGATACATAGAGTAAAATTTTGAGTTTTGAACATTGATTCAGAGTCGGATTTGAGTGAAACTAGTATGGTTGGACTCATAATCAAATGGGTTATAGGATTTGGTAAGTTTGGTTGAGTTCTGAGGTGCGGTCATAGGTTTGACGTTTTGGTTGACTTTGGGGCTTTTGATTAAATATTCGATCTTTATCAATAAGGTTTATTTTCTTAGGCATTATTTGATGTATTTGAGTTGGCTTTGGCTAGTTTCGAATCGTTCGTAGGTCGCACGGGATGGAATTTTTGGAGTATCATTTGTCTTGATTGATAATGCATTTTGCTTGTTCGAGGTAAGTAACACTTCTAATTTGGTGTTGAGGGTATGAACCCTATATGTGCTTGGTGTTGAGGTGATGCATATGCTAGGTGATGGGTGCGTGGGCGTGCACCGTGTGAATTATGGCTCGATTGTTTTTGTGGTACTGTGTTGCTACCTAATGTTGTTTTTATCTATGAGATTTCTATATGTTAGAGTAATTGAGCTATGATCCATGTTAAAAACCATTTTTAGGCTATATGCTTATTATGTTGGGACCCACTGAGGTAAAATCTACTGTTGAGTTATTTGCTTAAATTGCAATTACATACTCAGTCATACTCATTCATTTTCATATCATATCTCAGTCTCTGTTTCTATTTATTGATACATCATATCATCATTTTTGGGCTGATTTTCATGACACTGTGAGCCCAAGAGACTGGAGATATTGATGACTGAGTGAGGTCGAGGGCCTGTTTTTGAGTGATATATATGGTATTAGGCTGCACGCCTTAGCAAGCTTTATTGATTCATGCCATGATTCACTGGCTTATTATAGCGATTGGGCTACATCTGCCCCTCTCGAGTATGCACACCCACAATAAGTGCAGTTGCTATTGATTAATGATAGGATCGGGCTGCACGCCGCAACATAATTTGTTAGCGTTTGGGCTAGATCTGCCATGTATTGTGCTGAATGACTTAGTGTGTTGAATGATTGAGTGTGATGAGTGGGAGTGTAAGACTGTGAGATTTAGTACTCTAAAAGTGTGAGTACATGAGTTCATCACTGTGATGCATTGCATTTGACATGAATACTTGACATACAAGAATAGAGATGCATTTCCTCATGCTACCCTATTTTTGTGACATTCATGGTTTCTCGTGCACAATGACATGTAGGTATAGAGAAGTACTTTCCTTATGCTATCTGATAATGAAAAGCCTTATTTATTGTTGAAAGGTTTTGCGAAAAAATCACAGTTTTTCTAACTTAATCATACTTTGGTGTTTTCGATGAAAGATTTGGGTTTTACTGTTATACCCCCAGAATCATGACTATTTTCGTAACTGTGAATGAGCTGAGCAGCATATCTTTGAGTTATTTCCTTTACCATTTTTATTATATTGTTATGGACTATTATTGGCTATTGGTGTTGGACTCCGACCTTTGTCCCAACTCGTCACTACTTTCAACCTAAGGTTAGGTTTGTTACTTATTGAGTACATATGGTCAGTTGTACTCATACTACACTTCTGCATCTTGCGTGCAGATTTTTTATGTTGATGTTGCTGTGTGTGGTGGGATCTAGCATTGGAGACGTACCTGCGTTCCAGTTATTGCTGCCTTTTGTTCTTGGTAGCTTTAGAATTATTAATCTTAGAAGCTCATGATTTGTACTACCAGTCCTTGGGAATTCTTTGTATAAAAGTACAGTGGTATTATCATTACTTCTCTTAATGAATCTCATTGGAATTGGTTTATTGTTAATTGGCTTACCTAGCGGGTTGGGGTTAAGTGCCATCACGACCAGTTGGATTTTGGGTCGTGACATTAACGTACTATACCCAGTCAATAATCCAACATATAAAGAAGATATGGAAATAAATCAGGTAAAAACCAAGGAAAATTACAAGTAAAGATTAAATGCAATAACCAAATAAAACATTGGCTTGTCTTTCCTCAGAGATACCATAACCGAACCAAACTACTTATCAGCTTTTTCGAAAGTCCACATCAACCAAAAACCCGCCGGTTTCTCACAATCTGTGTACACCATCAAGAAGGAACATGAGATGGTGAACCTAGGGGGATGGATCCATATCCACACACTGCACGGATAACTCACATGCTAACAATATCAACTTCACGGACAACTCACGAGCTAATAATATCAATATCTCTGATCCATACAGACAACTCACATATTGCATAGACAACTCACATGCCAATATTACAATCCGCCCAACGTGGTCACAGGCCATCACAATCCGCCCGGTATGGTCAAAGGCTCATCATCATAATCAGTCCGGTGTAGTTACGAGTTTAATATCATAATTCGCCCAGTGTGATCAAAGGCTACCAGTCTAATCCATATATCATAGATAAATCAGATATACAAGAATACATGAACATGATAAATGAACATCAAATTTCATACTCCTGAACTAGTATAAGTGACATGCTAAGGTGTATGTAGGTACATATCATAGCTCAAATCAGGAAAATACATCACGAAAGTAGAAATTTTAAGGTGCAAGTATGAGATTTAACCTTTATGTAACCTCAAACATGGCTCAAATATCTCATAACAAGGGCAACAATATAAGAACTATCACACCATGAAGCTTAGCAATAAATCCAAGGCATATCCTAGCCTAAACACTACCCCGAGCATCACAAATACCATGATGCTCGTATATGGGATCAACCCCACACATGTGCGCTACCCATAGCGCATAGCTATTACAAATAACTCAGGCAACTAGTATCTCAACCAAGTTTAGGTATAATACTTACCTCCTGGTTCGTGATGTTTTGGAGAAGGTGAATTTATTCAGGAGCAGCTTCGTACAACACACTCTAAGTAGAAGAGTTATGCTGATAGGAAGGCTCGTGATGTGGCATATATAGTGGGTGAGAGTTCTACTCAAAGTTTCCCGCATGAAGGGTGTGACGAGGTTTGAGAAGAAGAGCAAGTTGAGCCCTATTTATATTCGTCCTTTTGAGGTTGTAACGACCCAGCCGAATATTTTGAGTATTTTAGTTATGTTCCCCTATTTATTGTCTTCTCTATATTATATTATGATTATGTAACTTGCCGGGGTGATTGGTTTTGGTTTCGGATAGGTTTCAGAGTGAAATGGGACACTTAATCCCACATTTGGAAGCTTAAGTTGAAAGAGTTGACCGGAGTTTGTCTTTTATGTAGACGACTTTGAAATAGAGTTTTGACTGTTCCAATAGCACCGTATGGTGATTTTTGACTTAAGATCTTGTCCAAATATTGATTTGCAGGTCCGTAGGTCGTTTTGGCTTGAATTGGCGAAAGTTAAAAAGTTAAAAGTTTATAAGGTTGAGAAGTTTACTCGGGAGTTGACCTTATTAATATCGGGTCCAGATTTTGGTAGCAAAAGTTGGAATAGGTCTGTTGTGTCAGTATGTTAAAAATTTGAGGTCAATTGGAGTTGGTTTGGTACGTTTCGACATTAACTTTAGAAGTTAGAAGTTCATAAGTGTATTAGGCTTTAATCGATATGCAATTCGTGGTTTATTATTGTTTAATATGATTTGAGGCTTCGAGCGAGTTCGTATCGTGTTTTAGAACTTGTTGGTATGTTCAGATAGGATCCTGGGGCTCCGTGCGTGTTTCAAATTGTGTTCGAACCATTTGTTCTTGAAATATGGCTGCTGGTTTTACTGTTCTTGTTTCCTTCTATGCGTTCGCGAAGGTTCTCACACGATCGCTTAGAGTCCTTAGGGACTGCTGGAGTTTTAATTTTTGCGTTCCCAAAGTTAGGGATGCGATCGCGAAGGTTGAGGAGATGTTTCATCGTGAACACGTGCGTGGGACTGTGTTCGCGTATAAGGAAGGAGAGATTGAGCTGAGGCACGCGATCGCGTATATTAGGAAAGCTGTTCTCCGCATTCGCAACTATGTTCACGCGATCGTGAAGGAGATTTTGTGAGCAGGGAGAATTTGCTCTCCGCGATTGCGAGTGTGCTTTTGTGATCGCGAAACGCAATAACTGGGCAGCAGTAAGTTATTTTAAAATCGAGGGTTTTGTTTCCTTTTTCATCTTTTGAGGTAAAGATCTCAGTTTTGGGAGATATTTGAAGAGATTTTCAAAGATTTGATTAGGGTAAGTGATTCTAACTCTGATTTGATTATTTTGCACGAAACCATCATTGTTTTTACCATTTAATTAGTGTTTTGGGTTAAACAAATTGGGGAAATTTGTGAAAACTTCATAAGCAATATTTTGAGGATTTGAAAGGCGATTTAATTTCGGATTTAAATAATTTTAGTATGGTTGGACTCCTTATGGAATGGATGTTTGGATTTTTGTAATTTTTTTCTTGCTCCGAGATGGGACCCCGGGGTTCACTTTTTGTTTTTCTTTAAAAATTACAACCTTATGGTTTGGAATAGTTTCCTATGGTTTGTATTTATGGTATAAAGTTATTTGTGCTGGATTCGAACCGTTCGAAGTTGGATATTCGCTGAAAGTGCTTACTAGCTAGTTTAGTTTGCTTTCTTTGAGGTAAGTGTCTTGCCTAACATTTCATAGGGGAATTACCCCTTATGATTGGTGTTCGCTTTTTGCTAATTGTGCAACGTGAAGGCTGTGTACGCAAGGTGACGAGTTGGTACACGGTCTAAATGTGGTAATTGACCGGTTAAAGTTATGTAGCTTCTTTTCATGTGTTTAATTGAATTGTCATAACATGTTATCTACATCATCGTTAATCTATCCTTACATGATGTACTTGACATTTTAAATACTTGTCTCATCTATTACATGTTATTTGCCCTTATATGCTTAGTTGAAGTTACTGTTTTCTCATTGCCTTATTAAATATTTAACTGTTAGTTACCTTACCTAAAGTTGTTATTTCTATAAATATCTTATTGTTGAGTTTGGTGTTGAAGTTGTGAAAGTTGTGATTACATTTAGGCAAAGTTGTAAATTGTAGAAATACCATTCTTGTTGAGTTATTCACATTCAATTTCTATTGTTGAGACTCTTGTACATATTGTTGTTGAGCCATGGGCTATTTATTGTAGAAACACTATTATTGTTGACTTCTTTGGCAAGTTCTGATAT
This sequence comes from Nicotiana otophora, assembly GCA_000715115.1. NCBI lineage: Eukaryota > Viridiplantae > Streptophyta > Magnoliopsida > Solanales > Solanaceae > Nicotiana > Nicotiana otophora. The sequence continues at coordinate 5,409 of AWOL01S0015697.1, read as the reverse complement.
TAGGCACTTGAGGTGGCATTTGTGATATGTTGTGATATTGATACACAGGCGATGGTATAAGGATATGGGTTGATACACATACGGTGAGATACGATGGGCTTGATACGCATGTTGCTAGAGGGGAAATCCTTGAAGCCTCATGGTGTGATAAGGTGGGCTAAAATGCGGGTATCTATTTAGGAAAATTATTTTCAAAAACTACATGTAAGACTCCCACGGTGGTATAAGGAAAGATTGTGATTTTGATTGTGAAATGAGACTACGAGGCGGTACCTAGGTATTGATTCATATTTCTCACTTTCATTAAATCACTTGTGTTTGGTCTGTATCGTTTCCTTGACATTCTTATTTTGTGCTTCTTCCATGATGTCTTTATTGCCTAATTTCAGTGTAGCTATTCTTGTTGTATTTCTTCATTGTATCATTTCCATTGTTTCCATTATTATACTATACCATACTTGTTCAGTTTTCTTTGTTTATTTTAGTAGGTGTCTTGACCGAACCTCGTCACTACTCTACCGAGGTTAGGCTTGATACTTACTAGGTACCGTTGTAGTGTACTTATACTACTCTTTTGCACATCCTTTTGTACAGATCCAGGTACTTCATACCAGCCTAGGCATTCATGAGTTACGCTTGGATCAGAGACTTCAAGGTATACCTGCCGGCATTCACAGGCCTCGGAGTCACCCTATATCTAGTTTCTATTTTATTTTCTTTTTATAGATACTGTTGTATAGGGATGTTTTAGTATACTCATGTAGAGCGTATGACTCGGTCTCACCAGATTTTGGGTGTTATATTCAGTTATATAGTGGAGTACTTTTTAGGATAGATGCTGGTTTAAAAGGGAATTTATTATTAGTTCCCTTAATTCTTCATGTATGTTAGTCTGAGACTAGATGCCATCATGACATCATATAGAGGGATATTGGGGTCGTGATGAGTTGGTCTCAGAGCTCTAGGTTCATAGGTGTTACGAGTTATAAGTAGGTTTAGTAGAGTCGCACGCAACTGTACAAAGACGTCTGTACTTACTTCGAGACGCTATGGAACTGTTAGGAAACTTAACTTCTTTGATTCCTTAATTTGCGAATTTGTTGACTTTGAAATTCTGAATCCTTATCTTTCTATTCACTCACAAATGGTGAGGACACGCACTGCTGGGTCCGATGATCAGACACCAACACCCTCTGCTAGAGCCGCAAGAGGCAACGGTTGAGGCAGAGGCCGAGGAAGGGTAGGTGGTGCAGCTAGAGCACCTGCGCGACCTGCGACAGAGGATCCACCGGTAACTCTAGTTGGGGGTAAAGCACTTGAAGCACCTATTGCCACCCCTGCACATCAAGAGACCCTTGAACAGCTCTTGAGCAGGTACTCTAGCTTAGGCGGGGTTGACTCCACTTACACCAGCCACATCTCAGGCTGGGGGAGGAGCGTAGACTCCCGCGGCCCGTACCCCAGTGGGTCCATGTTGACCAGGTCATAGAGCTTATACCAATGCAACCAATTGTCCTAGTTCATCCGGATGTTGGGCTAGCAGCATCTGAGGAGGAGTAGCACAGACTTGAGAGGTACAAGAAGAACCATCCTCGTACTTTCAGCGGCCTAGCTATAGATGATGCACATGGTTTTCTTGAGAAGTGCCACAGTATTCTCTATACCATAGGTACTGTGGAGATAAGTGAGGTTTCTTTTACTATATTCCAGCTGTCGGGACCAGCGAACCAGTGGTGGCGGGCTTATGAGGAGGGTAGCCCAACCGGTGCAGCTTCACTCACATGGGCTTAGTTTTCAGAGATGTTCTTGAGAGAGTTTGTTCCCGAGCCTTTGGGATGCATGGCGCGTGGAGTTTAAGCCGGTGCACTAGGGTACTATGACCATGTCAGAGTATGCTGTCAGATTCAGTAAGGTTTCCAGATATGCACCTACCTTGGTTTCCACCACTAGAGAGCGAGTCCGTTGATTTATCGAGGGGCTAAACTATTGTATTAGATTCAGCATGGCTCGAGAGTTAGAGATAGATATCCCATATCAATAGGTGATAGAGATTGCATGGAAATTAGAAGTTATGTGAGGCCAAGAGAGAGATGACAGGGAGGCCAAGAGACCTCAAGATCCTAGCGGATATAATGGTGCTCGTGCCCCAGTTGTAGCCCATCATGGTAGAGGCTATGTGATCCATCAAGTTCATTTAGAACTGCTAGATTCTAGTGCTACTCTAACGTCTCAGGTTTCCCATTATGCACTGCCAATATCTAGCTCACCTCCTACACAGGGTGCTTTCATCACTCAGTCCAGCCGACCAGGCCTGAGCTAGTTTCAGCAATTGCATCATCTGAGAGCTTATTTTGAGTGTGGTGATCCTCGTCATATGGTGAGGGGATGCCCCAGACTCAGGAGGGATGCACCTCTGCCGACTACTCAGGCTCCACGTACTCCATAGGGTCCCCATACTTCTCAAATCATGGTTACCGCTCTAGTTGCCATTCCACCTGCACAGTCAGTGTAGAGGTCGCCTTAGAGGGGGAGGCCATGCGAGATGTTATGATTTTTCGAGTAAGACGGAGGCAGTTGCATCAGACGTAGTTATCACAGGTATTGTTCCGATTTGTCAAAGAGATGCATCAGTCTTATTTCATCCAGGTTCCACTTATTCATATGTATCAGCTTACTTGGCTTTGTATTTGGGTAAATATCATGCTTCATTAAGTTCTCCTATTTATGTGTACATGCCTATGGGAGATTCTATTGTTGTTGACAGTGTGTATTGGTCGTGTTTAGTTGTTATTGGTTGTTTTGAGGCAAGAGTTGATCTATTATTGCTCAGTATGATAGACTTTTATGTTATCTCGGGCATGGACTGGTTGTCGCCCTATCAGACCATTCTTTATTTTCACTTTAAGATGGTGACATTGGTTATGACAGGTTTACCGTGGTTGGAGTGGAGGGATACTTTGGGTTATGTTCGTACCAGGGTTGTCCTTCCTCAAGGCACAACTGATTGTTGAGAAGGAGTGTGATGCTTATCTATCCTTTGTGCGAGTTGTCAATGATGATACTCTTACCATTGAGTCAATTTCGGTAGTGAGAGACTATCCAGATGCATTTCCGGCAGATCTTCAAGGCATGCCGCCCGATAAAGATATTGATTTTGGTATTGACTTGTTGCTGGTCACTCAACCCATTTCTATTCCACCATATCATATGGCCTTGGTAGAGTTGAAGGAGTTAAAGGAGAAGTTGCAATAGTTAATTGATAAGCATTTTATTCGGCCTAGTGGGTCGCCTTAGGTTACCCCGGTTTTGTTTGTGAACAAAAATGATGGTTCTATGACCATGTTTATTGACTATCAGTAGTTGAACAAGGTTATAGTGAAGAACAGAAATCCATTGCCATGCATTGATCACTTATTTGATCAACTACAGGGTGCCAGAGTGTTCTCAAAGATTGATTTGTGGTCAAGCTATCATCATCTAAAGATTCGGGTTCTAGATATTCTGAAGACTGATTTTAGGACTTGGTATGGTCACTACTAGTTCCTTGTGATGTCATCTGGGATGACCAACACTCCAGCAACATTCACGCACCTGATTAACATTGTATTCCAACCCTATCTTGATTCATTTTTCATTATGTTTATTGACGACATCTTAGTGTACTCCCGCAGTCTGGAAGATCATGAGCAACATTTGAGGATTGTGCTCTAGACCTTGAGAGAAAAGAATTTGTTTGCGAAATTCTCAAAGTGTGAATTCTGGCTTGATTTGGTGGCATTTTTGGGTCATGTGGTGTCTAGTGAGGGGATAAAGGTAGATTCGAAGAAGATTGAAGCAGTGCAGAGTTGGCCAAGACTATCATCAGCTACTGAGATCCAAAATTTTCTTAGTTTGGCCGGCTGTTACCATCGTTGCGTAGAGGGTTTCACATCTATTACTGCACTAATGACCAGATTGACACAAATGGGTTCTCCTTTTAGATGGACAGATGGGTGTGATGAGAGCTTTCAAAATGAGTTTTCACTGATGTATTTGAAAGGAAGAACTATTATTTTGAAATCATGATTTGGATGAGCATTTAATCTCTGAGTTACTTCTGGTATTATTTGCTTATTGTTGTTATGGACTGTTGGACTATTGGTTTTGGACCCGACCTTGGTGGAAGCTCGTCACTACTTTCAACCTACGACTAGGTTTGTTACTTACTCAGTACATGGGGTCGGTTGTACTGATACTACACTTCTGCACATTGCATGCTGATGTTGGATTTTGTTGTTGCTGTGCTCGATGGTTGCGGGACTTGAAGATGCACTTGCATTCCTGTTGTAGCTGCCTTTTGTTCAGGGTAGCCTTAGATTTATAAAATCTCTATTTATGTATTATTCAAACAGACTATGTATTTATTTCATTTCCGCTTTGTATACTCTATTCTTAGAAGCTCATGATTTGTACTACCAGTTCTTGGGGATTGTACAAGATTTAGACCTTTATTCACTTAAATTGCTTTAATAATTATTATTAAAATTGGATAGTTAGTAATCGGCTGACCTAACGGGTTGGGTTAGGTGCCATCACGTCTAGTTGGATTTTGGGTCGTGACAAGGTGGTTTCAGAGCTCTAGGTTCATAGGTTCTACAAGTCATGAGCAAGTGTCTAGTAGAGTCTTGCGGATCGGTATGATGATGTGCATACTTATCTTCGAAAGGCTACATGACATTTAGGATATATACTTCCCATCTTTCCTTCCTTATCATGCGGATTTGATTCAGCTTGAAATATAACTTTTTGAATTCCTTTCACGTATTCGTATGCGCACATGAGCGCTCGGTATTAGTTGTGCATCGCCGACTTGTGATTCTATGAACGAGGTTTGAGGTGTGTATTCTATGTTTTGGTGATGGGCCAGTCTGGAGGTCTGGAGGCCTTGGTTAGACCACAGCTTGAGCTCGGTAGCTTCAGTTGTAACCTGTACATTTGGACTCATGTGTCCGGTAATATCTCTATGAGTGGAAGTTGTGGCTCAATGAGCGGTGGAATGGCTTTGTGATGAGTATGATGTAAATGCGAGATGTGTTAAGACGATTTGAATATGACGAGAAGTGTTTCCTTAAAATATAAAGGAAAGGACATTGGGTGCTTGATTTTCAAATTGATGTGGTGTACAGTCTCCAGTATGAATGTTTTGAAGGATCTTTCACATTGTTAAATTTTGGGATAAAACTAAATTCTCACGTCTGGTTAATGAGTTTTGACTCAGATAGACTAAGTGATTGCATAGTAATTATGAATGCGAAAGGGTATAACACGATACCTGATTGAGGCTAAGCAGGTGGATTATTCCCTGCGGAGAAATCTACGTAGGACTATTCCTTATGATATGAGTAGAGAGTTTAGTTTCTGCTGACTGGG
>AWOL01S0015691.1:1711-21567 GCA_000715115.1 Nicotiana otophora | reverse complement strand
TTTCGTGACGAAAATGTGATATTCATAAAAACTATACAAAAGTGAACTTTTTTGTCACTAATAACAAATGTTTCATGACGTTTGTATTCGTATTTGTTTTAGAATGGCGTTGTATGAATTTGAAATAACATAATAAAACAATCAAGGTAATAACAAAAAAATAAAAATAATCAAACGTAATAACAAAAATATTCACCATTGATCATACAACTAATTGTCACGACCCAAAATCTCACCTGTCGTGATGGTGCCTATCTCAATACTAGTCAAGCCGGCAATCTCAATAAACCACCATATCTTTTAAGTTTGAAACATAATATTTAAATTCAGCGGAAGAAATCTCACAAATACAGATATAAACACTCCCAAAATCCGGCGTCACTGAGTACATGAACATCTAATATGAATACAAAGTTTGACTGATAAAACACTGTCTGAAAGTATAGAACAATACAATAACTGAAAGAAAGAGAGACAAGGTCAGCGGACGCCAAGCAGCAACCTTGATAGTCTCCAACTGGTAACACACTGAGGTCTAACAGTCGCCGTGTTCGGAAGCACCTGGATCTACACATAGGGTGCATAGTGTATTGTGAGTACAACCAACTCAATAAGTAACAAGACTAACCTCTGAGCTGAAAGTAGTGATGAGCTCCGCAGGTATAGTCCAGTACATAAATAATGGTACAGAAATTTAGGCATACTTTCAAGTTCAACAGTTAAACTCAGTACTAGCAAAAATAGATCAATACTGCATGATATGAGAAATATGACATCTCAGTGGAAAGACCTCATGTACTACTGGTCACAATTCATTCAGTCACTCAGTACTGTATATGGCCAATCCAGCCCAAGGATATTCCATCCCGTGTATATATATACACATCGACTGACAATCAGTCACTCAGTACCGTATAAGGCCAATCCAGCCCTGAGAAATTTATCCCCAAATATAAATGATACAGACAAGATCCATGTCCAAGAAAATTCATCACAATATAAATAAGTAAGGCAAGTCCATGCCCTCGGAAGTCCATCCCGAATGTATAATCATCTACGCTCACTGGGGGTGTATACAGACTCCGATGGGCTCTTTCATCCCAAGCGTGATATAAAGTTGATATGGCCTACTGCAGGCGGGCAGTCCCGATCTGTATAGTAATAAAGCCTATAAGGCCTGCTGCAAGCGAGCAACCCCGATTCATATAATAATAATATATATATAAAGCCAATATGGCCTGCTGCGGCGCGCAACTCGATCCCATAATTATCCTCACAATGGACGAATATGACTGAGTGTGAAATGTATATTTTTAAAATAATTAATTCAACAGCAACACGACCCCATGGGTCCCAAAATATGTTTACGTAGCCTAAACATGATCTTTAATAAGAGTCTCGGCTTAATTTCCCTAACACGTGAAAAATATTCAGATAATAACACGATTATTTAATTTTACAACTTCACAGGATTTATTCAAATCACAATTTCTATTGTGCACGTCCACAAGCTCATCACCTATCGTGTGCGTCGCCTCCAAACAATTTATATAACACCAAATTCGGGGATTCATACCCTCAGAACCAACTTTAGAAATATTACTTACCTCAAACCGTGTAATTTTTTACTCCGCTATATCCTTGCCTCGTGAATCGGTCTCCAAAAACCTCGCATCTAGTCATAATTAATCTGATTCAGTCAATACAATTCATTGGAATTTATTTCATATGAAAATACTAATTTTCCAACAAAATCAGAAATTTAACTCAAATATCGCCATGGGACCCTCTTCTCGGAATCCAACGAAACTCTCAAAATCCGACAACCCATTCAATTACGAGTCCAACTATACTAGTTTCACTCAAATCCGACTCTGAATCGACATTGAAATTTCAAAAAATTATTTTATGCAATTTCTACAATTTTCCCAAATTTTTATCTCAAAACACTAATTAAATGATGAAAACAATGATATATTCGTGTATGTTGACCAAATCCGAGTTACAATCACTTACCCTGATATTTTTCCTTGAAAATCTCTCAAAAATCGCCTCTCCCCAAGCTCCAATTTGTCAAAAATAAAAATGGGACGAAGTCCCTTTTTTTTTTTAAAACTTAAAGTTTATGTCCAGGCTTGCCCCCGATCGCTGCCCCCGGACTCTGCCCCCGATCGCTGCCCCCGATTGAAGGAAACCAGATACAGGCATAAGAAAAATTCCAGCAACTGTTTAAGTCTAAATTTTGATCCGTTAACCATCTGAAACTCACCCGAGACCCTCGGGACCTCAACAAAATACACCAACAAGTCCTAAAACATCATACGAACTTAGTCGAAACCTCAAATCACATCAAACAATGCCAATACCACGAATTATACCCCAATTCAAGCTTAATGAAACTTAAGAATTTCAAACTTCTACATTCGACTCCGAAACCAAACAAATCAATTCCGATTAACCTCAAATTTTGCACACAAGTCATAAATGATATTATGAAGTTATAAAAACTTTCAGAACTGGATTCCGACTCTGATATCAAAGAGTCAACTCCCTGGTCAAACTTTCAAACTTAAATTTCTATTTTAGCCATTTCAAGCCTAATTTAGCTACGGACCTCCAAATAATTTTTCGGACATGGTCCCAAGTTCAAAATCACCATATGGAGCTATTAAAATTATCAAAACTTTATTCCGGGTTTGTTTACACATAAGTCGACATTCAGTCACTATTTTAACTTAGGCTTTAAACCTTGAAACTAAGCATTACAATTCATTTCAAAACCTCACCGGACCCGAACCAATCACCCCGACAAGTCACATAACAACTGTAAAGCATAAATTGAGATGTAAATGGGGAAACAGGGCTGTAATACTCAAAACAATCGATCAGGTTGTTATATTCTCCCCCTCTTAAACAAATGTTCGTCCTCGAACGAGTTTAGAATCATACCTGGAGCCTCAAATAGGCATGGATATTTGCTCCGCATCTCCCGCTCAGTGTCTCAAGTAGATTCTCCAACTAGCTGACCTCTCCACTGTACTTTCACTGAAGCTATGTTCTTTGATCTCAACTTTCGAATCTGCTAGTCTAAAATGGCCACCGGCTCCACATCATAAGTCAAATTACCATCCAATTTCACTGTGCTAAAATAAAAAACATGAGACGGATCTCCGACATACTTCCGGAGTATAGATACATGAAACACTAGATGAATACCTGATAGATTAGGTGGAAATGCAAGTTCATAAGCCACCTCTCCAATATTCCTAAGTATTTTAAAAGGTCCAATATATCTAGGACTCAACTTGACCTTCTTCCCAAATCTCATAATACCCTTTATAGGCAAAACTCAAAATAGTACCTTCTCTCCTACCATATAAGCAACATCGCGAACCTTCCGGTCGGTATAACTCTTTTGTCTAGACTGCGCCGTGCGAAGTCATCCTTGAATCAATTTAACCTTTTTCCAAAGCATCCTAAACTAAATCAGTACCTAATAGCCTAGCCTCACCCGGCTCAAACCAACCCACCGGAGACCGACACCGTCTCCCATATAAAGCCTCATACGAAGCCATATGAATGCTCGATTGGTAGCTGTTATTGGAAGCAAACTCTGCAAGTGGAAGAAACGGATCCCAAGAACCTCCAAAATCTATAATACAAGCGCATAGCATATCTTCCAATATCTGAATAGTGCATTCGGACTGTCCGTCCATCTGAGGGTGAAATACGATACGCAATTGAACCTGTGTACCTAATTCTCGTTGCACTGCTCTCCAAAACTGTGATGTAAACTGCATGCCCCGATGTGAAATGGTAGACATTGGCACACCGTGTAGGCGAACAAAAGACGCGGATTTGGTCAACCAATCCAGAATAACCCAAACAACATCAAACTTCCTCAAAGTCCGTGGGAACCTGACTACGAAGTCCATTGTAATACGCTCCGACTTCTATTCCATAATTTCAAGTTTTTGAAGCAATCTGCCCGGTCTCTGATGCTCATATTTCACCTGTTGACAATTTAAACACCAAGCTACAAACCCAACTATATCTTTCTTCATTTTTCTCCACCAATAGTGTTGCCTCAAGTCTTGGTACATCTTAGCGGCACCCGGATGAATGGAATACCGCGAACTATGGGCTTCTTTAAGAATCAACTCACGCAGTCCATCTACATTTGGCACACAAATACGATATTGCATCCTCAACATCCCATCAGCTCCAATAGTAACATCTTTGGCATCACCGTGCTGAACTGTGTCCTTCAGGACAAGCAAATGGGGATCATCATACTGGTGCTCTCTGATGCGGTCATATAAAAAAGACCGTGAAATCACACAGGCTAGAACCCGACTGGGCTCCGAAATATCTAACCTCACAAACTGATTAGCCAAGGTCTGAACATCAACTGCAAAATGCCTTTCACAAACAGGAATGAATGCAAGGCTACCCATACTCACCGCCTTCCTACTCAAGGCATCGGTCACTATCACGACCCAATTTCTCCTATAGGCTGTGATGGCGCCCAACGTCACCGCTAGGCAAGCCAACCTCAAGCTAACTCTGTGAGATTTCTTTTAACAGTTTAAAATAGTTGATTTTTTATTCATGCACAAATAAGAAATGAAAGTTTTATGAAAATGTAAGATCAAATTTTTTAATACAAGTGAGATAAGATAAATACCCTAAAACCATCTAGTGCTTACTAACATACATTTCCAAGACCCGGTGTCACAAGTGTATGAGCTACTAGTAGAATATACAAACGAGTACTACACTGCTGTCTGAAAACAAATAAATAGAAAATAATGCAAAAAGAAGACTTCGGCTGCTGCAGAACGGGCTCGGAAAATAGCTCACCATGAAGTCTCGCCGTATTAATCAGGAGTGTGCGCCAGACTGATATCCAGAAGCACCTACCTCGGATCCTGCACATTAAGTGCAGAAGTGTAGCATGAGTACATAAACAACATGTACCCAGTAAGTATTTAGTCTAACCTCAAAGAAATAGTGACGAGGAGTCGACTTTAACACTTACTATAGGCCAATAATAAAGAATGTAGATAAATGCTAATTAAACATGGGATATATAAATGATAATAGAATTCAGAAGCAAGAATTTAAATAGATAATCCTTTCACCGGTAGCATTTACCAAATCAATTTCTCTTCTTTAATCTCATAACCTTTCAAACCAATGAAACAATATCGATCATATTGGAATTTCCAGTAATATTTCGCACGAGTTAGGCCGAGGACGTACGGCCCGATCCAAAATACATATAAATATACTATGTGCACTACTGAGGGTTGAACAACCCGAACCATAGATGCATCTATTAACCTGCCGAGGCAAACGACCCGCTCCCATGAGAGTAGTCAAAATTTACCCCGCTCGCGAAATATACTTGCGATGCGGTTGAACATAGATTTCTCAAGTTATCCCTCAATTCTTTCCAAAACAAGAAATATTCAGCTACAAACTTTAAAACTCATTGAAATCTTCGATCTCAGCTCTATCCGAGGCAATTAGTAGGCATAGTTAAATAACGATGTCAACAAAGCATGGTAAAAACCTAAAAACTACCCGGACATAAGCAGAATTAGTAGCTACGTACGGACTCTCGTCACCTCATGCGTACGTAGCCCCACAAATAAAAGCACATATTAATTAAATTCAGCTATGGGGTAGATTCCCTCTTACAAGGTTAGAAAAGAGACTTACCTTGTCTCAAAGCCTACTTTCCGGTCCAAGATTGTGCCCAAACCCTCAATTCGGCCAAACGACTCGAAACTAGTTACATATTATATAAAATGATCAATACATGCTCAAAGGTTCATATCCCAACTATTAAAGTGATTACCCAACCCCAAATGTAGGATTCCTAAAATTCACCTCGACCCACGTGCCTGGATTCTAGAAATTCTCGAAAGCAGTTATTACCCATAACCTCATGAACTCAAAGATATGATTTTCCCTAAATTCCGTAACACATTTCGTGGTTAAATCTCATTTTTGTCAAAAACCTAGGTTTCTACCTAAACCCATGATTTTCACTAATTTACATGTCATATCTACCCATAAACTATGTATTTAATTTACATTAGGTAGAAATTACTTACCTTAATTGGTTGATAAAAATCCCTCTATAACCAACTCCAAAATCGCCCCCAAGAAGTGTAACAAATGAGAAAAAATGTTCAAACCCCGATTTAAAATAACGCACTGCCTTCAGTGATTCTTCGCACCTGCGGTGCCTTGGCCGCATTTGCGGCACCGCATTATGATACCGCATCTGCGGTGCTTAGCCCTCTTCTGTGGAATTCCTAAAGCTAGCGAGGGTCATTTCTGCGGACGGGATTGCCGCTCCTGCGGTCTCACTTCTGTTACAAGTGTGCCGCTCCTACGGCTTGATCCGCTCATGCGCCTTTCACAACCACACCTGCGCGTTCGCAGGTGCGTACCAGGACTCGCACCTGCGGTTCATGGCCACAAATTCCCTAACCGCTTCTGCAACATAACCATTGCACCTGCGGGCTCGCACCTGTGGGCTCGCACCTGCGGCCCAAATCTCGCAGGTGCAGGCACACCAGAACTAATGCACCAGCAGCCCCTCATTGAGTCTTGACTCAATTCACGCATCGTCTGAATGGCATATGGGGCCCCTAGGCCCCGTCCAAACATACCAACAAGTCTATAAACATAATACGGACTTGCTCGAACTCTCAAAATTCATAAAATGACAACTAAACCAAGAATCACACCCCAAAACTGTCACGACCCCAAATCTCAACCTGTCGTGATGGCGCCTATCTCGATACTAGGCAAGCCGATAATCTTGATAAACCACAATTTCACTTAAGTTTGAAAATGCAATAATTTAACAAAATACAAAATCTCACAAATACTGACATGAACACTCCCCAAAACCTGGTGTCACTGAGTACATGAGCATCTAATATGAATACAAGTCTAGAAAATACGGTCTATAATAGTTTGAGACCAGATACAATGAACAAGGAGATAGAGAAGGAGAGACAAGGTCTGTGGAATACGACAACTACCTCAAAATATCTTGAAAATCAATTGCGTGAAATGATCAACACCCTCTATGTCTGAGAACACCTAGATCTGCACACGAAGTGCAGAGTGTAGTATGAGTACAACCAACTCAGCAAGTAACAATAATAACTAAGGAACTGAAGATAATGACGAGCTACACAGTTACAGTTCATTTTCAGTAATTCCAGCAAAGAATAGACATGCTTCCAAATCCGCCAGTTTAAGTCAAATCAACTTTTTGCAGTCCAATTTCATGTAATTCAAATATAAAATCTTTCAGAGATTTCACAACAATGACAGATAGCAATCAAGTGCAATAACAAATGCAAAGCAAGTACAGCCTCTCAGGAGACAGTCACTCAACTCATCACAACAGCTCAACCACTCGGCTCTCAGCCCTCAACACTCATACTCAATGGGTACCCGCGCTCACTAGGGATGTGTACAGACTCCGGAGGGGCTCCTACAGCCCAAGCACCATAATCCGCACGGACAACTCACGTGTTGCACGGACAACTCACGTGCTATAATATCCTGCACGGATAACTCACGTGCCATATATCCTTACCTCACAGACAGGCCCTCGGCCTTACTCAGTCCTCAAGCTCTCTAGTCTCTCGGGCTTTCAGAAATCACAAAGATCAGCCCAAACAAAGATAACATAGTAAATCAACAAATATCAAGAAAGACTGAGGTATGCTGCACAAGTAAAATCATGACTGAGTACAAGACAACAATTAGCAAATAATTCAACAAGTACACGACCTCTGTAGTTCCCAACAGTACTATCACATAGCTTAAGCATTATTTTTAACATGATTTACAGTCAAATTTCTTCAACACAAAGAGATGCTTATAGCTAACAACAGGTTATTCAACTTTACAATTTTACGGGACGGACCAAGTCACAATCCCTTCGGTGCACGCCCACACGCCGGTCACCTAGCATGTGCGTCACCTCTAAAATAATCACATGACACAAAAATCCGAGGTTTCATACCCTCAGGATCAGATTTAAAACTGTTACTTACCTCAAAACGTGAAATGCTTTACTCTTATATGCCTTTGCCTCGCAATTCGGCCTCTGAATGCCTCGAATCTAGCCATAAATAATTCTTTTCAGTCAATAAAATTTATTGGAATTAATTTCATAAGAAAATACTAATTTTCCATAAAAATACGAAATTTAGCTCAAAAGATCGCTCGTGGGGCCCACGTCTCTTGAACAAGACAAGAATTACAAAATCCGAAAGCCCATTCAACCACGAGTCTACCCATACCAATTTACCAAAATCCGACCTCAACTCAACCCTCAAATCTACAAATCGTATTTCCAAATTTCTAAGTTCCAATCTCTGATTTACACCTCAAAATCATGTAATCTAGTCAGATTATTCAATGATAATTCAAAATTATGGAGTAGAAATGATCACAAGGGACTTACCTCAAGCTTTCCTTGAAAATCTATTAAAAATGACCTCTCTTCAAGCTCCAAATTGTCAAAAATGGCGAATGATACGAAGTCCCTGCTTTATAATTCTACCCAGACGGCCTCGATTTTGCCTCGATCTTGGCCTTCGATTTTGGCCTTCGATCGAGGTCCTCGATCCTGGGCCTCAATTCTGACCCTCGATCCTGGCCCTCGATCATGTCCTTCGATCCTGGCCCTCGACCCTGACCCTTGATCATGGCCCTTGATCATGGCCCTCGATCATGGCCCTCGACCCTGGCCCTCGATCATGTCTTCGACCCTGGTATCAAAAAGTCAACTCCCCGATCAAACTTCCCAAAAATTCAACTTTCGACATTTCAAGCCTAATTCCTCTATGGACCTCCAAAATATTTTTTTCGGACACGCTCCTAAGTTTAAAATCACCATACGGAACTATCGGAATCATAAAAATTCAAATCTGAGGTCGTTTACACATAGGTCCATATCCAGTCCACTTTTCTAACTTAAATTTTCAATTATGAGACTAAGTGTCTCATTTCACTCCGAATTCCTTTCAGACCTGAACCAATTAACCCGATAAGTCATAAATTAATTGCAAGGCATAAATTGAGGAGTAAATAGGGGAACGTGGTTATAATATTCAAAACGACTGGCTGGGTCATTACATTCTCCCTCTCTTAAACAAACGTTCGTCCTTGAACGGGTTTAGAATAATACCCGAAGTCCCAAATAAGTGTGGATGTTTGCTCAGCATCTCCTGCTCAATCTCCCAAGTAGCTTCTCCAGCTGGCTAACCTCTCCACTGCACCTTCACTAATGATATGCTCTCTGACCTCAACTTTCGAACCTGCCAGTCTAAAATAGCCACCGACTCCACATCATAAGTCAAATTACTGCCCAGCTGTACCATACTAAAATTCAGAATATGAGACGGATCCCCGACATACTTTCGGAGCATGGATACATGGAACACTGGATGAACACCTGATAGACTAGGTGGCAAAGCAAGTTCATAAGCCACCTCCCCAATTTTCTTAAGTATCTCAAAAGGCCCAATATACCGAGGGCTCAAATTTCCCTTCTTGCTCAACCTCAACACACCTTCCATGGGTGAAATCTTGAGCAGAACCTTTTCCCCAACCATGTAAGCAACATCACAGACCTTCCGGTCGGCATAACTCTTCTGTCTAGACTGCGTCGTGCGAAACCGCTCCCGAATCAATTTAACCTTCTCCAAAGCATCTTGAACCAAATCAGTACCCAATAACATTCCTCATGCTGGCTATACTTGGTATATTTGATCAGTATTGAGTTTAAATTATTGAATTTGAGAGTATGTTTACATTTCTATACTGTGTACGAATTGATCATAGGATTTCTCTAAGTTTATACTGTCATTTCCCTAATTATATATGTACTGTTATTATCTGGATTTGGACTGTGCCTTTTTGAGCTCGTCACTACTTTCAACATGAGGTTAGTCCTGTTACTTATTGAGTACATTGGGTCAGTTGTACTCATACTATACTCTGTACTTCTTGTGCAGATCCAGGTACATCTGAACCCGGTGGTTGCTAGACTCGGAGAAGTATCTGCTAGGAGACTATTGAAGTAGCTACTTTGACGCTCACAGACCTCGACTCTCCTTCTTTTCAGTTTTATTATGTATTGTTCTATCTTTCAGACAATTATATTAGAGATTTAAACTATATTGACACTTAGTAGCTCATGTACTTGGTGACACTCGGATTTTGGTGATTTTGTAGTTGAGTCGCAGTTGTACTTATCGGTTGTTTATGAAAATTTTCACTATTGAACTTATTACATCATGCTTTTAATTTAAATTTTGTCGCTATTTTGTATTTCTCGGCTTGCCTAATAATGTGATAAGTGCCATCATGATATGTTGAGATTTGGGTCCTCACAAGTTGGTATCAGAGCCTAGGTTACTTAGGTCTCATGAGCAGGTTTGTTGAATCCAGAAAACTTCAGATTTCTTGTATTCTACCAAAAGTATTTGTTGATTCCGAAAAATAAAACTTCTATTATTCTATTCTCTAACAGATGGTAAGGACACGAACTACCGGATTAGCTGGACGGCCACCAGTACCACCAGCTACGGTCATGAGAGGCTGGGGCCGCGATAGAGGCCGAGGTGCAACTCGTACAGCAGCTAGAGTAGCACATGTGGAGCCATCAGTTGCTCCAGCTCAGGAGTAGATACCAAATATGGTTGAGCCGGTGGGACCAGCTCAAGCACTAGCTGTGCCCATTGTGATTCCAGGCCTTCAAGAGGCTTTGGCCCAGATATTGACTGTATGCACTAGCCTTGCTCAAGCGATTTAAATTCAGGTCGCACCAGCCACTTCTTATGCCGTGGGAGGTGCTCAGACTCCCGCCGCCCATACTCCAAAGCAGGTGGTTCAGGGACTTCAGACACCGCCAGTCCAGTCGGTTACAGTTGCTCAGGCCCAGGTGAGTCCACCTATGAGTGATGAGGAGCAGAAAAGGCTAGAGCAGCTTGGGACGCTAAGGCCTCCAACNGGCCACAAATTCCCTAACCGCTTCTGCAACATAACCATTGCACCTGCGGGCTCGCACCTGTGGGCTCGCACCTGCGGCCCAAATCTCGCAGGTGCAGGCACACCAGAACTAATGCACCAGCAGCCCCTCATTGAGTCTTGACTCAATTCACGCATCGTCTGAATGGCATATGGGGCCCCTAGGCCCCGTCCAAACATACCAACAAGTCTATAAACATAATACGGACTTGCTCGAACTCTCAAAATTCATAAAATGACAACTAAACCAAGAATCACACCCCAAAACTGTCACGACCCCAAATCTCAACCTGTCGTGATGGCGCCTATCTCGATACTAGGCAAGCCGATAATCTTGATAAACCACAATTTCACTTAAGTTTGAA
Source organism: Nicotiana otophora (assembly GCA_000715115.1). Classification (NCBI taxonomy): domain Eukaryota; kingdom Viridiplantae; phylum Streptophyta; class Magnoliopsida; order Solanales; family Solanaceae; genus Nicotiana; species Nicotiana otophora. Next base: position 10,123 of record AWOL01S0015691.1, on the reverse strand, counting down.
AATGCAATAATTTAACAAAATACAAAATCTCACAAATACTGACATGAACACTCCCCAAAACCTGGTGTCACTGAGTACATGAGCATCTAATATGAATACAAGTCTCGAAAATACGGTCTATAATAGTTTGAGACCAGATACAATGAACAAGGAGATAGAGAAGGAGAGACAAGGTCTGTGGAATACGACAACTACCTCAAAATATCTTGAAAATCAATTGCGTGAAATGATCAACACCCTCTATGTCTGAGAACACCTAGATCTGCACACGAAGTGCAGAGTGTAGTATGAGTACAACCAACTCAGCAAGTAACAATAATAACTAAGGAACTGAAGATAATGACGAGCTACACAGTTNAAATAACGCACTGCCTTCAGTGATTCTTCGCACCTGCGGTGCCTTGGCCGCATTTGCGGCACCGCATTATGATACCGCATCTGCGGTGCTTAGCCCTCTTCTGTGGAATTCCTAAAGCTAGCGAGGGTCATTTCTGCGGACGGGATTGCCGCTCCTGCGGTCTCACTTCTGTTACAAGTGTGCCGCTCCTACGGCTTGATCCGCTCATGCGCCTTTCACAACCACACCTGCGCGTTCGCAGGTGCGTACCAGGACTCGCACCTGCAGTTCATGGCCACAAATTCCCTAACCGCTTCTGCAACATAACCATTGCACCTGCGGGCTCGCACCTGTGGGCTCGCACCTGCGGCCCAAATCTCGCAGGTGCAGGCACACCAGAACTAATGCACCAGCAGCCCCTCATTGAGTCTTGACTCAATTCACGCATCGTCTGAATGGCATATGGGGCCCCTAGGCCCCGTCCAAACATACCAACAAGTCTATAAACATAATACGGACTTGCTCGAACTCTCAAAATTCATAAAATGACAACTAAACCAAGAATCACACCCCAAAACTGTCACGACCCCAAATCTCAACCTGTCGTGATGGCGCCTATCTCGATACTAGGCAAGCCGATAATCTTGATAAACCACAATTTCACTTAAGTTTGAAAATGCAATAATTTAACAAAATACAAAATCTCACAAATACTGACATGAACACTCCCCAAAACCTGGTGTCACTGAGTACATGAGCATCTAATATGAATACAAGTCTAGAAAATACGGTCTATAATAGTTTGAGACCAGATACAATGAACAAGGAGATAGAGAAGGAGAGACAAGGTCTGTGGAATACGACAACTACCTCAAAATCTCTTGAAAATCAATTGCGTGAAATGATCAACACCCTCTATGTCTGAGAATACCTAGATCTGCACACGAAGTGCAGAGTGTAGTATGAGTACAACCAACTCAGCAAGTAACAATAATAACTAAGGAACTGAAGATAATGACGAGCTACACAGTTACAGTTCATTTTCAGTAATTCCAGCAAAGAATAGACATGCTTCCAAATCCGCCAGTTTAAGTCAAATCAACTTTTTGCAGTCCAATTTCATGTAATTCAAATATAAAATCTTTCAGAGATTTCACAACAATGACAGATAGCAATCAAGTGCAATAACAAATGCAAAGCAAGTACAGCCTCTCAGGAGACAGTCACTCAACTCATCACAACAGCTCAACCACTCGGCTCTCAGCCCTCAACACTCATACTCAATGGGTACCCGCGCTCACTAGGGATGTGTACAGACTCCGGAGGGGCTCCTACAGCCCAAGCACCATAATCCGCACGGACAACTCACGTGTTGCACGGACAACTCACGTGCTATAATATCCTGCACGGATAACTCACGTGCCATATATCCTTACCTCACAGACAGGCCCTCGGCCTTACTCAGTCCTCAAGCTCTCTAGTCTCTCGGGCTTTCAGAAATCACAAAGATCAGCCCAAACAAAGATAACATAGTAAATCAACAAATATCAAGAAAGACTGAGGTATGCTGCACAAGTAAAATCATGACTGAGTACAAGACAACAATTAGCAAATAATTCAACAAGTACACGACCTCTGTAGTTCCCAACAGTACTATCACATAGCTTAAGCATTATTTTTAACATGATTTACAGTCAAATTTCTTCAACACAAAGAGATGCTTATAGCTAACAACAGGTTATTCAACTTTACAATTTTACGGGACGGACCAAGTCACAATCCCTTCGGTGCACGCCCACACGCCGGTCACCTAGCATGTGCGTCACCTCTAAAATAATCACATGACACAAAAATCCGAGGTTTCATACCCTCAGGATCAGATTTAAAACTGTTACTTACCTCAAAACGTGAAATGCTTTACTCTTATATGCCTTTGCCTCGCAATTCGGCCTCTGAATGCCTCGAATCTAGCCATAAATAATTCTTTTCAGTCAATAAAATTTATTGGAATTAATTTCATAAGAAAATACTAATTTTCCATAAAAATACGAAATTTAGCTCAAAAGATCGCTCGTGGGGCCCACGTCTCTTGAACAAGACAAGAATTACAAAATCCGAAAGCCCATTCAACCACGAGTCTACCCATACCAATTTACCAAAATCCGACCTCAACTCAACCCTCAAATCTACAAATCGTATTTCCAAATTTCTAAGTTCCAATCTCTGATTTACACCTCAAAATCATGTAATCTAGTCAGATTATTCAATGATAATTCAAAATTATGGAGTAGAAATGATCACAAGGGACTTACCTCAAGCTTTCCTTGAAAATCTATTAAAAATGACCTCTCTTCAAGCTCCAAATTGTCAAAAATGGCGAATGATACGAAGTCCCTGCTTTATAATTCTACCCAGACGGCCTCGATTTTGCCTCGATCTTGGCCTTCGATTTTGGCCTTCGATCGAGGTCCTCGATCCTGGGCCTCAATTCTGACCCTCGATCCTGGCCCTCGATCATGTCCTTCGATCCTGGCCCTCGACCCTGACCCTTGATCATGGCCCTCGATCATGTCCTTCGATCCTGGCCCTCGACCCTGACCCTTGATCATGGCCCTTGATCATGGCCCTCGATCATGGCCCTCGACCCTGGCCCTCGATCATGTCCTTCGATCCTGGCCCTCGACCCTGACCCTTGATCATGGCCCTTGATCATGGCCCTCGATCATGGCCCTCGACCCTGGCCCTCGATCATGTCTTCGACCCTGGTATCAAAAAGTCAACTCCCCGATCAAACTTCCCAAAAATTCAACTTTCGACATTTCAAGCCTAATTCCTCTATGGACCTCCAAAATATTTTTTTCGGACACGCTCCTAAGTTTAAAATCACCATACGGAACTATCGGAATCATAAAAATTCAAATCTGAGGTCGTTTACACATAGGTCCATATCCAGTCCACTTTTCTAACTTAAATTTTCAATTATGAGACTAAGTGTCTCATTTCACTCCGAATTCCTTTCAGACCTGAACCAATTAACCCGATAAGTCATAAATTAATTGCAAGGCATAAATTGAGGAGTAAATAGGGGAACGTGGTTATAATATTCAAAACGACTGGCTGGGTCATTACATTCTCCCTCTCTTAAACAAACGTTCGTCCTTGAACGGGTTTAGAATAATACCCGAAGTCCCAAATAAGTGTGGATGTTTGCTCAGCATCTCCTGCTCAATCTCCCAAGTAGCTTCTCCAGCTGGCTAACCTCTCCACTGCACCTTCACTAATGATATGCTCTCTGACCTCAACTTTCGAACCTGCCAGTCTAAAATAGCCACCGACTCCACATCATAAGTCAAATTACTGCCCAGCTGTACCATACTAAAATTCAGAATATGAGACGGATCCCCGACATACTTTCGGAGCATGGATACATGGAACACTGGATGAACACCTGATAGACTAGGTGGCAAAGCAAGTTCATAAGCCACCTCCCCAATTTTCTTAAGTATCTCAAAAGGCCCAATATACCGAGGGCTCAAATTGCCCTTTTTCCCGAACCTCAACACACCCTTCATGGGTGAAATCTTGAGCAGAACCTTCTCCCCAACCATGTGAACAACATCACTAACCTTCTTGTCGGCATAACTCTTCTGTCTAGACTGTGCCATGCGAAGCCGTTCGTGAATTACTTTGACCTTCTGTAAAACATCCTGAACCAAGTCAGTACCCAATAGTCCAACCTTACCAGGCTCAAACCAACCCACTGGAGATCGACACCATCTTCCATATAAAGATTCATACAGAGCCATCTGAATGCTTGACTGGTAGCTATTATTGTAAGAAAACTCTACGAGTGGCAGAAATGGATCCCAAGAACCCCCAAAATCAATGACACAAGCGCGTAGCATATCCTCCAATATCTGAATAGTGCACTCGGACTGTCCGTCCGTCTGAGGGTGAAATGCTATACTCAACCGAACCTGTGTGCCCAATTCTCGCTGCACTGCCCTCTAAAACTGAGAGGTAAACTGCGTACCCTGATCTGAGATAATGGACACCGGCACACCGTGTAGGCGAACCATATCGCGAATATAAATCCCAGCCAACCTCTCCGAAGAATAATTAGTACCAACTGGAATAAAATATGCGAACTTGGTTAGCCGATCTACAATCACCCAAACAACATCAAACTTTCTCAAGGTCCGTGAGAGACTAACTACGAAGTCCATGGTAATACGCTCCCACTTCTACTTCGGAATTTCAAGTCTCTGAAGCAATCCTCCTGGCCTATGATGTTCATACTTTACCTGTTAACAATTTAGATACCGAGCTACAAACCCAACTATATATTTCTTCATTCACCTCCACCAATAGTGCTGCCTCAAATCCTGATACATCTTTGCGGCGCCTGGATGAATAGAGTACCGCGAACTGTGAGCTTCCTGGAGAATCAGCTCATGCAAACCACCTATATTAGGCACACATATCCTGCCCTGCATCCGTAATACACCGTCATCTCCATTAATGACTTCCTTGGCATCACCGTGATGAACCATGTCCTTAAGGACAAGCAGATGTGGATCATCATGCTGGCGCTCTTTGATGCTATCGTATAAAGAAGACCGAGAAACCAAATAGGCCAAAACTCGATTCGGCTAGAAAACATCCAATCTAACAAACTAATTAGCCAAGGCCTGAACCTCCAAGGCTAAAGGCCTCTCTGCTATCGGTAAGTGTGCTAAGCTGCCCAAACTCTCTGCCTTATGACTCAAGGCATCGGCCACCACATTGGCCTTTCCAGGATGATAGAGAATGTTGATATCATAATCCTTAAGCAACTCCAACCACTTTTGCTGCCGCAAGTTAAGATCCTTCTGTTTAAACAAATGTTGTAGACTCTGATGATCGGTATATACCTCACACTGGACACCGTATAAGTAATGCCGCCAAACTTTCAAGGCATGAACAATAGCTGCTAACTCAAGATCATGGACTGGATAATTCTTCTCATGTACCTTTAACTGTCTGGACGCATAGGCAATCACCATACCGTCTTGCATCAGCACTGCACCGAGACCAATACGCGATGCGTCATAATACAAAGTATAAGACTCTGAGCCTATAGGCAACACCAATACTGGAGCTCTAGTCAAAGTTGTCTTGAGCTTTTGAAAGCTCTCTTCACATTCATCCGACCACCTGAACGGAGCACCTTTCTGAGTCAATTTAGTCATAGGCGATGCAATAGATGAGAAGCCCTCCACGAAACGACGATAATAACCGGCCAAGCCGAGAAAACTCCAAATCTCAGTAGCTGAGGATGGTCTGGGCCAATTCTGAATTGCCTCTATTTTCTTCGGATCCACCTTAATTCCTTCACTAGACACTATATGTCCAAAGAATGCCACCGAACTAAGCCAGAACTCACACTTAGAGAATTTGGCATAAAACATCTCCTCTCTCAGCCTTTGTAATACAATACCCAAGTGTTGTGCATGCTCAGCCTAGCTACGTGAGTATACGAGAATATCATCAATAAATACCACTACAAATAAATCAAGATATGGCTGGAATACACTATTCATCAAATGCATAAATGTTATTGGGACATTAGTTAGTCCAAAAGACATCACAAGAAATTCATAGTGGCCATAACGAGTTCTGAATGCTGTTTTTAGAATATCCGAATCCCGAATCTTCAACTGGTGATACCTAGATCTCAAATCAATTTTGGAGAACACCCTCACTCCCTGAAGCTGGTCAAATACATCATCAATACGTGGCAAAGGATATTTATTTTTTATTGTAACTTTGTTCAACTGCCTATAATCGATGCACATCTGCATAATACCATCTTTCTTCTTCATAAACAGAACCGGTGCACCCCCAAGGTGACACACTGGGCCTAATAAACCCCTTTTCAAGAAGTTCCTAAAGTTGCTCTTTCAATTATTTTAACTCAGTTGGTGCCATACGATACGGAGGAATAAAAATAGGCTGAGTTCCCTGCACCAAGTCAATACCGAAATCAATATCCCTGTCGGGTGGCACACCTGGCAGGTCTGCAGAAAATACATCCGGAAAGTCTCGCACGACCGGTACTGAATCAATAATAAGAGTATCAGCATCAACATCTCACAAAGGCCAAATATGACAGACATCCCTTTTCAACCATACGTTGGGCCTTCAAACAAGAAATTACCCTGCTAGGAACAAAATCTAGAGAACCTCTCCATTCAACCTTTGGCAACCCCGTCATCCTTAATGTCATGATTTTTGCGTGACAGTCCAAAATAGTATGACATGGAGACAACCAATCCAAATCCAGGATTACATCGAAATCAACCATACCGAGTAATAAGAGATCAACTCTAGCCTCCAGTTCCCCAATAGTTACCACACACGACCGATACATACGATTCACAGTAATAATATCTCCCACTGGTGTAGATACACAAACAGGTGAAACTAAGGATTCACAAGGCATATCCAGATAATGAGCAAAATACGATGATACATATTAATAAGTGGAACCAGGGTCAAATAATATAGAAGCCTCCCTGTGGCACACTAAAACAATACCTGTGATCACTACGTATGAGGCAACAACATCTAGCATGTCAGGAAAAGCATAAAATTGAGCCTTCCCACCACCTGATCGGCCTCCCCCTCTTGGGCGACCCCTAGCTGCCTGACCCCCACCCCGAGCTGGCTGGGCTGGTGGTGTAACTGCTGGTGCTTTTGCCGTTGGTCGAGAACTCTGTTGTGGAGCCCCACTCAATATCCTAGGACAATCTCTATTGAAATGACCCAATTCTCCTCACTCAAAACAACCCCTCCTCTGATGGAACTGCTGCTCCTGATAACCCAAAGAATTACCTATAGAAGCCTAAGCGAACGAGGCATAATGAGAACTCTGCTCTGGTAGTGCACTAAATGAAGACTGGCCTGAGTGAGCACTATAATAACTGTGGCTAGGTGATGCACCACGATGATCTGGATGACCCGCCTGAGCGTGTCTATAAGAACGACCCTTACTACGGTAAAACTGACCCCCCTGAAGGAACACCACTGAAATCACCGGAACTATGAGGCCTCTTAGCCTCCATCTCAACCTGCTCCTGGCTGCGAACCGTCTCAATATGACGAGCAATGTCAACAACCTCGTCAAAAGTAGCACCAGACACTCTCTCTCTAGACATGAGTAATTGCAGCTGAAAAATGAGGCCATCTATAAACCTCTTGATCCTTTCCCTGTTTGTAGGAATCAACCAGATAGCATGACGGGCCAATTCTAAAAATCTCGTCTCATAGTATGTCATGGACATATCGCCCTGAAGAAGCTGCTCGAACTGCCTGTGTAGCTCTTTTCTGCGGGACTGAGGCACGAACTTCTCCAGGAATAGACCGGAGATCTGCTGCCAGGTAAGGGGTGCTGCACCGACCAGTCTACACCTCTCGTAAGACTCCCACCACCTGAAGGCAGCCTCAGAAAATTGAAAAGTAATGAATGAGACCCCACTGGTCTCTAGAATACCCGATGTCCGAAGCATCCGCTGACACTTATCCGAAAAACCCTGGGCATCCTCTGACTCAACACCGCTAAAAGGTGGAGGTTGAAGCCTCTCAAATCTCTCAAGTCTCCTCTGCTCATCATCTGCCATAACAGGAACTACCGGGGCCTGAGCGGCTGCAACCGGCTGGGCTGGTAGTGCCCCCGGTATCTGAAGTCCCTGTACTACCTGGTCTGGAGTACGTGCAACAGGGGTATGAGTACCTCTCCCAGCCTGAGAAGTGGTAGGTGCAGCCTGAGCCGAAACCACCTGAGCCATACCAGTGCAGGCTGCCAATATTTGGGCCAAAGTCTCCTGAAGACCTGGAATCTCAATGGGCACAGCTGGTGCCTCAGCTAATCCTGTCGGCTCAGCTATATCCAAAATCTGCTCCTAAGCTGGAGCAACTGGTGGTACTACAAGTGCTGGTCCAACTGTGGTATGAGCTATACCTCGACCTCTACCTCGGCCCCGGCCTCTACCACGGCCCCGGCCTCTCACGGCCCTAACTGGTGGCACTGGTGG
>AWOL01S0015690.1:88760-102569 GCA_000715115.1 Nicotiana otophora | reverse complement strand
ATGTTTCATGATTCACAGAGCTATTCAGACTTACAAGTTGAGTTCTTTACTCCATGTTTCTTTTATGTCTTTTATATACTGCATTTCTTGCCTTACATACTCGATACTTTATAAGGACTGACGTCCCTTTTGCCCTAGGATGCTACGTTTCATGCCCGCAGGTCCCAATAGACCGGTTGACAGTCCTCCTAGTAGGCTATCAGCTCAGCGGAACGTGTTGGTACACTCCACTTGCTCTGGAGTTGTTTATTTGGTCAGTATGCTTTGGACATGTAGTTATTGGTATGGTGGGGACCTGTCCCGGCCTTTCTGACATTTATGTACTCTTAGAGGCTTGTAGACAGATGTCATATATATNTCCCCATGTGTCCTATTATTATATCACTTATTCATGGGTCTCAGAAAATACCTTAAGTTGATAAAGTTTATTTCATGATATTAACTGAAGGCATATTGATCTAATGACATCCCGAGAGATCTTATTGACTTACTTCTTATGCATTGCATTCAATTATACATGTACATTGACCCATGACTAGATGGCGTTATATACGCGTATATTATATGTATATGGGGTATGGGGAAAGGTTATGGCATTATATACGCACCACCACCTGATCAGCTAGTATACGTTGATGATTTTGTCCACAGAGGCCGAGATGATATGATTGGATGCCCTCAGAGGCTTGATGATGTTATGTACGCATATACCTATGCATGATATGACATTTATACGCATATGCATGAGATTATAAATGTTTCATGATTCACAGAGCTATTCAGACTTACAAGTTGAGTTCTTTACTCCATGTTTCTTTTATGTCTTTTATATACTGCATTTCTTGCCTTACATACTCGATACTTTATAAGGACTGACGTCCCTTTTGCCCTAGGATGCTACGTTTCATGCCCGCAGGTCCCAATAGACCGGTTGACAGTCCTCCTAGTAGGCTATCAGCTCAGCGGAACGTGTTGGTACACTCCACTTGCTCTGGAGTTGTTTATTTGGTCAGTATGCTTTGGACATGTAGTTATTGGTATGGTGGGGACCTGTCCCGGCCTTTCTGACATTTATGTACTCTTAGAGGCTTGTAGACAGATGTCATATATATGAAGATTGTATGGACTTGTCGGCCTATGTTCAGTGTACGAGTGATCATTTTGGTCTTATAGGCCCATATGTCACATGTATAAGTTTGTATTACATGTTGGGTCGTCCTATGTCTAGTATTCCCTTATGTTTCATTCTGGATATATCATGACGGCCCTTCTGGCCCATTTACCCATGATGGTATGATAAGAAAAAATAAATTACATTGGTACTCGGTTGGGAAAGCCATCGGGTGCCGGTCGAGGCCCATCGGTTTGGGTCGTGACAAAGGCTTCGATCTTTAATGAAAACCAAAAAGTCAACCCCAGCCTGCACCTCAGAACCTGACAAAAGTCACAAAATCCAAACACCCATTCTGATACAGACCAACCATACCAAACTTATCCAATTCCGACATCAAATTGACCTACAAATCATCATTTTATATTTTAGAAAGATTTTACAATTCAAATCACTAATTAAATGATTAAACAAACATGGAATAATGAAATATAACCAAATCCAAGTCAAGAACACTTACCCCAATCCAACACATGAAAATCCCCTACCAAATCGCCCAAATCCGAGCTCTCTAACTCAAAAAGTGATAAAATAACAAAAACCCTTGAAATAGAGCAAATATAAGTCTGCCCAGGTGTTCTTCTTACGCTATCGCGGAACATGTTTCGCGATCGCGAAGCATAAAAATATAAGATGCCAAAAATATCTTCGCACGTAAGTTCAGTAGTGAACGTAACTTACACATCTCCAGCACACTTCGCAAACGCGGTTCCTCCCACGTGAACACGGACAACAAATCTCCTGTAACCCCTTCCAGCTCTATCTCTACGCGATCGCGACATAAGGGACGCGAACGCGACGACCATCATCCCCCAGGCATCGCGAATGCGATGAACAACTCGCAAACATGATGAGTAAAACCTATGCCACCACAGATACACTTATTGATCGCGTTTATCCGCACGCGAACGCGATAAACAACAAAACATCAGAAAACCAACAACTCTAAACATGAAGAAATGGCATGTAGCCGATCGAAATACACCCGAAGCCCCTGGGACACCATCTGAACATATTAACAAGTTCCATAACATAACGCGGACCTGATCGAAGTCTCAAATCACAACAAACACCATCAAAACTACGAATCGCACCTCAATCCAAGCCTAATGAACAAAAGAACTTTTAATTTCTACAACTCGCGCCGAATCATATCAAATGAACCTGGAATGATCTCAAATTTTGCATGCAAGTCCCAAATGACACATCGAAGCTATACTAATTCTCAGAATCGCAATCTAAACCCGATATCAATAAAGTCAACTCCCGGTCAAACCTCTCAACCTTCCAAATCTTTAACTTTTCAACTTTCGCCAAAATGCATCACATCAACCTACAGACCTCTAAATCCAAATCCAGATATAGGAATAAGTCCAAAATAACCATACGAAGCTATTGGAATCATCAAAATACCATTCCGAGGTCGTCTACACAAAAGTCAAACTCCGATCAACTCTTACCACTTAAGCTTCTAAAATGAGAACCATCTTTCCATATCAACTCTGAAACGTACGAAAACTGAAACTGACCATATTCACAAGTCATAATGCACAATACGAGGCTACTCCAGACCTTAATCCACCAAACGGAAGACTAAAGCTCAAAACGACCGGTCGGGTCGTAACATTCTCCATCTCTTAACTAACATTCGTCCTCGAACGTGCCAAGAACCGTTTCGAAGCAACAAAATCACTAAATGAACTCACCATACATATATTCGCGAGTGATCCCACGTCACCCTAATCCATATAAGCCCGACAACACCATCTTAACTGAAGATTATTCCTTCCACCCACACTGATAAGCCTTAGAACCAATTGTTTCACCATCTGATCATTTCCAAAGACTTGATTCCCACATTAAAACACTATATCAACCTCAACCAGCTGCCACAGCTCATGCATACACCCACAAGGTATGACCACCCGATACATCGCCCATATGCCCACAACAACATCTCTGACCACAATAGCTGCCCATAATCAAATCCAGCACCAGCAAATAACCTCATATCAGCTAAAACCTTATCCCAAAACTTCACAATGCTGACAACGATGCAAGAAACATGAAGATATCATAATCACTCACCCAAGTCAACAAGTCACACCTAACACCACCTGGGCACATACCTCGCAAGCTAAACCCCAATAAGCGCAACACAGATATGACTGAATATGGAAAGAAAAATACATGAGAGAACTATCAAACAAGTCTGAGATGCACAACTCTTTATCAGTACCATACTACGAATCCATTCCACAAGGGAGAATAAAAACATATGAGCTTATCACAAGGATCGCATCCTAATACAACTCCACTGCGGCACATAGCCCGATCCAAAGATATCAATCCACACAGAAATATGAGGATCCCAGCCTCAGCTTTGAATCACAAGTAGAATACACATCACACCAACAGAAACCTTCAACTAACTCAATTCTGTGAAACAAAATCACAACACATAACAGACTTTCCATATCGTAACCAAACCATCCAAAAATCATATCAAAACCTACCGTAATGGGTAACAGAAAATTCATTCTAGTCTCATAACTCTCAGTAGTGAACAAACCGAAATGGTAGACACGGGCTACCACTATGGAATCTCTCAACAGAGGTAAACACATAAGCAGAGTATAGGAATCACGAAAGCCACCCATATATAAGGTAGATAGGTGGAATCACACTGATAAATATGACCGGATCAAAATAAGACTGATGTTCATTTATGACAAATCGAAACCATATATGTAACGACGCCATCTGGTACATCGGCCTCAGCCTTACCACAAAAAGTATATCAATAGGTTGGGTCAGGCCTCCCCCCCAAGGGCGCCCTCTACCCGCTTATCCTCCACCCCTACCTGGTTGTGCAGGTGGAGTGGCAACTAGAATGGAGCCCATAACTTGAGTGCTCTAAGAAATCCACCTCTCCCGAATCTGAGACAATCTCTCTTAATGTGACTAGTATCGCCACACTCATAATAACTCCTTTGCGGGTGTGGCTGCCGGTACTAAGTCTGTGACGGATAACTGGAATAACAGTTGAAGGAACCCCCTGCAGGTGGTGCAATAAAAGATGACGGCCCCATATGAGTAACCTGTGGTCCCTGACTAACTGTGCGGACTGGACTGACCGACTACCCGAGCCTCTATCGTGATGGGTCATCATAGCTAAAGATCTAATCCACTGAATCCTCTAGAACCTCGAGACCTCTTGGCCTCCTTATCCTCCCTCTCCTCACCTCGAATCCAAGAAATCTCTACAACCTGCTTAAATGGAGTATCAGTCTCCAACTCTCGAGCCATGCTAAATCTAAGACCATAAATAAGCCCCTCAATAAATCTGTGGAATCGCTCTCTGACTGTAGGAACAAAAGTAGGTGCATGACAGAATAACTCACTAAACCTGATGGCATACTCCGACACCGTTATGGTGCCCTGACGCAACTGCTCGAACTCCATGTGCCACGCATCCCTGAGGGTCTAGGGAACAAACTCCCTCAAAAACATCTCTGACAACTGAGTCCAAGTGAGAGGTGCTACAGTACCTGGCCTACCCTCCTCATAAGCCTGCCACCACTGATACGCTGCTCCTGACAGCTAAAATGTAGTAAAATCAACTACTGCTAACCTCCAAAATACCCATGGTGCAGAAAACACGGTGACCTTTCTCTAGAAAACTCTGTGCATCCTTGGTAGTTATGCCACTAAAAGTAGGGGGGCCATACTTCTTGAACCTCTCAAGCCTCTTCTACTCCTCGAAGCAGGTGCAACGAAGATCAATCACGCCTGAGACAATGTACCAAACATGCTCTGTAATTGCACTAAAGTCCCCTAAAGTACGGGGGTAACAACAGGAGCCTCCGGTGCCTGTCCCCCAACCGAGGCTACTAGTGGCTCCTCAACTGTTGCTCTGGCAGGTGCTCTAGCTGCGACACGTGCCCCTCCTCGTCCTCTAACCCCGGACCCGTCCTCTCGCGGCAGTAGCAAGGGGCGCGGGTGTCTACTCGACTAATCCGATAGCGCGTGTCCTCACCATCTGTGAGAGAATAGAGATACAAAGGCACAAACTTTGAAATCAACAAATCTGCATGACAGAAATGAAAGAAGTGGAATTTTTCTAATAGTTCTGTAGCCTCTCAAAGATAAGTACAGACGTCTCCATATAAATATGATCGTGACTCATAGAGCCTATGAACCTAGAGCACTGATACCAACTTGTCACAACCCAAAATATCGCCTTAGGTGTCGTGATGAGACCTAGTCTCTAAGACTAGGTAAGCTGATTACTTTCAACAATTAAGTCAGTTTAACAATGAGATTTTGAAACAAAGTTTAATATAAAAACTGAATAAATGTGAACCAAGCCTACGCGGAAATAATCACAACAACCTCCCAAGACTAGGTAACATAGAGTCACGAAATCTAGCTTAATACATAGAAAGATCTTGAAAATCGAAATACAATACTGTTCGAAGAACAAACTGACAGTACAATAAAAAGGGAAAGGACTCCAAGGGACTATGATGACCAGACAACTCTACCTTGAATCCTCGTGATTAAGAAACTAACTCTGCCTGAGTCCGATATCTCCAATACCTGGATCTGCACAAAAATATGCAGAAGTGTAGTGTGAGTACACCACGGTCAGTACCCAGTAAGTTTCAAGACTATCCTCGATGGAGTAGTGACGAGGTACAAGTCAAGCCACCTACTAGTAAAAATAACCTATGCAGTATTGTCACAACCCAAAATCCTAACCTGACGTGATGGCGCCTATCGCCGTACTAGGCAAGCTGACATTTAAAAATATTTCCAACACCTTTAACAGAAACAAATTAAAGTAATTTAAACAATAAAAATTTTCATAAACGGGATAGAAATCCAAAATACAACGCGGAAGTTCCCAACCACCGGGGTGTCATAGAGTACATGAGCCTCTATACATCACAAGTCTGGAAAATACTGTCTATGATAATCTGAAACTAAATACAATAAGTGGAAAGATAGGGAAGGAGAAACAAGGTCTGTGAAATGCCAAGCAGCTATCTCGATAGTCTCCGAGAATCCGAACTCCACAACTCAACAACTGTCGTGACCGGAAGCACCTAGGTCTGCACACAAGGTGTAGGGTATAGCATGAGTACAACCAACTCAGTAAGTAATAAGACAAATAAAGAACTGAAAGTAGTGACGAGCTTCACAGTTATAGTTCAATTACAGTGATTTCAACATAGGAAAGTAGGCATGCTCTCAAGTTCGAAAAATTAGGTCAAACAGTTATTCCATGACAAGTTTAAGTGAAACAGATGGTAATATCTTTCAAAGATTTCAAGACAGTGATACATGGCAGCTAAGAGAAACAATAATGAAATCAAATGCATCCTCTCAAGGCCACAGTCACATAGTCCTCTCATTCACTCAGCACTCAGCACTAGGCACTCGCACTCCGGAGGGGCTCCTTCAGCCCAAGCGCTATAATCCGGACAACTCACGTGCTATAGTATAATATTTGAATTCACACGGATAGCTTATGTGTTGTAGTATAATGTCTGGATCCACACGGACAACTCACGTGCTATAGTATCAATATCTCACAATCAGGCCCTCGACCTCACTCAGTCATCAATCTCTCTAGTCTCTCGGGCTCTCAGTAATCATGAAAGTCAGCCCCAACAGAAATGATATAATTTATCAACAAGGAACAATAGAGATTGAGATATAATAAACAAGTAAAACTGTAACTGAGTACAAAACAACAATTTAGCAGATAATTCAATATGTACACGACCTCTGTGGGTCCCTACAGTGCCAACACATAGTCTAAACATGATTTGTGGTTCAATTTCTCTACTACATGGAGAATGTACAGATAATAATAGTTTATACAACTACACGGTTCCACAGAATTTGACCAAGTCGCAATTCATATGGTGCACGCCCACACGCCTGTCACCTAGCACGTGCATCACCTCAAAACCAAATACATGACATATAATACATGGTTTCATACCCTCGGAACCAAATTTAGAATTGTTACTTACCTCAATCCTAGCAAATCTCTACTCCAACACACCTTTGCCTCATGAAATGGCCTTTGAATGCCTCGAATCTAGCCATAAACAATGTGATATAATCAATACGGGCTAAAGGAATCAACTCCATAAGAAAATGCTAAGTTATTAATCAAAATCAAAAATCGGCTCAATAGCCGGCCGCCGGGCCCATATTTTGAAATTCGATAAAAGTCACAAAACCCAAAAGCCCACTCAACCACGAGTCTAACCATGCCAATTTATCAAAATCCGACACCAAATCGTCACCCAATTCCCCAAATCATCTCCAAATCCCTAGCCTCAAACTCCCAATTTACACCTTAAATACATACCAACTAGGTGGGAAAAACAATGGGGAAGCACGATTATTGATCAAAAATGAGCATAAGGGACTTACATCAAGAATACCCTCAAAACCCTCTCAAGAATCGCCTAAACCGTGCTTGCAATATTTGAAATGAAGCCAAAATCGCGAACCCTTGTTTTAATAATCTATCCAGGCTTTCCGCTTCTGCGGACACTTAACCGCTTATGCAGCGTCGCATAAGAGACCTCACAAATGCATATGTGGCCCATTCCGCTCCTGCGGTCCCTCACTCTGCTTCTGCGAGCATCCAAGCCGCTTTTGCAGTCCCAGCTCATCTGCCCACTTCTACTTCTGCAGTCCTCCTGCCGCAGCTACGGTCATACAAACGCGGAACTCCCTATCATACCTGCGCGTCTTCTGCTTCTGCGTGCCTCTCGCCGCACTTGAGGCCACGCAGGTGCGAAAACGTCCTCGCACATATGACCACCTGCACACTCCCCTCCAAATCTCGCACCTGTGTAAGCCAGCCCGCACCTGCGAGATCGCACCTGAGATCAAAGCTCCGCAGGTGCGATTACACCAGCAAAGGTCCATCTTCTACAATCACTCATTTTCAACTTTTGATCTGTTAACTATCTGGAATCAACCCGAGGCCCCCCGGGACCTCAACCAAACATATCAACAAGTCCTAAAACTTCATACGAACTTAGTCGAGCCCTCAAATCACATCAAACAACTTCAAAAACACAAATTGCACCCCGATTCAAGGCTAATGAAACTAAGAAAATTTAACTTCTACAAATGACGCCGAAACCTATCCAAACACGTCCGATTGACCCCAAATATTACACACAAGTCATATTTGACATTACGGACCTACTCCAACTTTCAAAAATAGAATCCGACCCCGATATCAAAAATCCACTCCCGGTCAAACTTCCCAAAAATTCAGCTTTCGCCATTTCAAACCTAATTCCACTACGGACCTCCTAATCACAATCCGGACACGCTCCTAAGTCCAAAATCACCTAACGGAGCTAACAAAATCATCAAAACTCCATTTCGGTGTTGTTTACTCAAAGATCAATATCCGGTCAATCATTTCAACTTAAACTTTCAACCTTGAGACTAAGTGTCTCATTTCATTCTAAAATCTCACCGGACTCGAACCGACTACCCTGGCAAGTCACATAACAGCTATAAAGTATAAAATGAGAAGTAAATGGGGGAACGGGGCTACAACTCTCAAAACGACCGGCCAGGTCATTACAAGTATAGAAGTATAAAGCTAATAATGAAAGTAGGAATCAGTAAATGGCAATAAGAATCAACATGTGATATAAACGGTAAAGTAATAAGAACACAGTTAAAGTACCAATGAAACCCAATAAGGAAAGCAAATGACAACCAACTAATCAAGTCGTTCTAAGACAAGTCTCACAGCGAAGTTATTACACCCTATATTTTCGTACGTGAAAGTACGACATAAGTAAATTGATGAAAGCTCAGAAATGAGATGTTACATCCCGCATTTTTGTACCTTAAAGTTTCATCGTAAGTTAATCGACGTAAGCTCAGGAATGCGATTATTTTGAGATTATAAGTATTATGCTATTTCAAACAAGTGATAAGTAAATTTGTGAAGCTGAGAGGGTAAGCGAATCAAAGAAAATGAGTTCCGTCGAAGTTTGACATTTTGTGATAAAATACAGTCCAAGCTATAATACCCCGTATTTATGGACTAATGCCATACAAGGTACCACATGACCATGATAGTAAGGTATATAAAGTGTGTTAAAAGTGAGTAGTATTTTAACTAATTTGAGGTAATTCTTAATTATGTGAATTATTGGTTTAATGGGAGATTAGCAAGATAATTAAGAATTTGGTGGTTAATTATTGGAGTGGATAAGCATTAACGTGGAAGCAAGTAGGGAGTCAATATTGACTAGGCAAGTCTTGGAGCTAGGTGGCAAGATTAGAGAATTCTTTGGCCAAGTAATCCTAGAAGTGGGCCCCACCCACTTTGATAAAGCAATAATCTCCTTACTTCATTAATTGGAAATGGAGATGCTTGCTAAAGTTACGGATGGGAATTCTCCAAAAAGAATTCATATGAACAATTACAATGCTATAGCAGTGTGAATTGCAAATTCTAAGGGAGCCCAGTATAATCTTTCTCAAGAACATCATATGGATTTTTCTCTACTTTGATCAGCCGTTACGTGTTTCGTCGCGATTGGCGTATGTTAGAGGGATTGTCAAGAGAATCGGTTGAGGTATGTTAAGGCTATCCCTTGTTTCTTTTGGGATGATTCATACGATATAAACAAAACGAGCAAAGAACAGCTTTCATAAATGACTCTATTCATAGAAGTACTGGGGGTGCCTATGTTCTTGATTCCCCATGTGAATTATTATTGTATCTTCTGTTCATGGGTCTCAGAAAAATACGTAGTTGATAAAGTTATCCGAAAGGAATATTGATCTTATAACATTCCGAGAAAACTTATTAACGTATTTCTTATGCATTTCATTCATTTATACTTGTACATTGACCCATGACCAGATGGCGTTATATACGCGTATATTATATGTATATGGGATATGGAAAAAGGTTATAATGTTATATACGCACCACCACCTGATCAGCTGGTATACATTGATGATTTGCCCACAGTGGCCGAGATGATATGATGGGATGTCCTCAGAGGCTTGATGATGTTATGTACGCATATACCTATGCATGGTACGAAATTTATACGCATATGCATGACATTATAAATATGAAATGATTCACAGAGCTATTCAGACTTACGTGTTGAGTCTTTTACTCCATGTTTCTCTATGTCTTTTATTTACTGATTTTCATTCCTTACATACTTGGTACATTATTTGTTCTGACGTTCCATTTTCCTGGGGACGCTGCGTTTCATGCCCGCAGGTCCTGATAAACAGGTTGAGAGTTCTCCAAGTAGGCTATCAGCTCAGCGGAAGGTGTTGGTGCGCTCCATTTGCTCTGGAATTGCTTATTTGGTCAGTATAATTTGGACATATATTGATTAGTATGGCGGGGCCCTGTCCCCACCTCTATGGTATTTATCTATACTTAGAGGCTTGTAGACATATGTCATGTACGTGAAAGATTGTATGGCCTTGTCGACCTATGTTCAGTGTACGAGTGATCATTTTGGTCTTATAGGCCCATATGTCATATGTATACGTTTGTATTACATGTTGGGTCGTCCAATGTTGAGTATTTCCTCCTATTTTATTCTACTTATCTCACGACAGCCTCTCCAGCTTATTTACCTGTAATAGTATGATACGAAAAGATATGTTACGTTGGTACTCGGTTGAGTAAGGTACCGGGTGCCCGTCACGGCCCATCGGTTTGGGTACAAGAGAGATAGTACAACAACTATATTCTATAACGGCTCTATGAGAAAGCCAGTTAGAAGAGTACTAGCCTCATAAGAAGTTAGTATGAAGCTCCCACCAGATTGTGTATGCACCAGAGGTGCAAGTATTATAATAGAGCTTTAAGTTGTGGATGTGAATTATACCTATGTGGAAGGGAGGTAATGAAAGAGATAGAAGATGTGATGCGAGATTTTAAGGTGAGTAAGGTAAAGGTGAACAACGTACGAGATACTTAAATGCAGAAGGTTGTGAATAGTCCATACTTCGGATAGAAGGCTAGGAGCGCCGGGATTCAGTATCCAGGAATGATAGCAGCATCGTCAGTGGCATATCTTCCAGCCCATGGTTTCTAGGTACTGAGAGGTCTAGTTAAGAGAGTAAAGAAGAGTTAGAAACGATGTGATGTCTCGCTTGATGTTCTATAATAACACAAGGAAATCTATGGTGCAAGTAAGTTGAAGGAAGGTTGCGAGTAATACAAATAGATTTATGTAGGTCGCAAGCTAAGGTATGGTAAAGCGACAAGGTTTAAGGAAGACAGGAGTAAGGATAAGAAAGGGCGAGTGAGAAGGTGATGAGAATGGATAAGTCCTCAGGATTTAGCCCATGAAAACAAGAGAGCTAATAGTTTCTCTAAGATATAGAAAGCTCAGTATAGCCGGAATGAACTCAAAGGGGTCTAAGACTAATAGCATTTAAAAGAGATGGAATGTTGCCCTGGTAATAGAATGAGGGTGTAATTGTGATAGATAAAGGATGACGTTTGTGCCTTCGATTGACTAGTGATTTAAAGAAACAAAACGGGGATTTCACGGACGACACGCGATTAGAATACCCCCTAGCCGTGAGCCCTAGTAGCAGTGTTACATAAGATTTCAAGTTATTAGTGGTAGATTATAGGTCAATATTGAGGTGAATCAACAATGGATGGATAAAAGTTACAAAGTATGAGATGAGATTAGGTCGTCATTCTTAAGAGGAACAGTAATGAGGAAGCATTAAACGACTTAGATTTATACATATGGTATAAGCAACGAGAGTAACCTGGAGTATGGTAACAGACCTCAGTAACCTGGAGTTTGGTAGTAAACCGAAATAAGAGTTATGGTATAGTATGACCTACTTAGATGTAGTAAAGCCAAAGACGCCCAGAGGTACAACTTGTCATAATTCTGTATATGTTCACAAAGTGAGGCCTAGAGATTAGCTAAAGGCTGGATGAAAAATGAGAGAAGGGTCGCATAGGCGCACATACAAGGAAAAGGCCGTACAGGATGCATGACAGAAGGTAGCAACAATTACGAGTTGGAAGAATTCCGGCCACAGGCCGTGGTGTGAGAAAGAGGCCTAAAGGTGGGAATGCCCTGGAGTTTGGATTTATTCACAAAACAGTTGCCTAGATGGCAAGGATAGTAGTAAAACCATTCGTAAGAGCTATTCGGTTGTGAGACCGATAAGTGCATCAGCCAACATTCGAGGACGGATGTTCCAAAGGGGGGAATGATGTTACACCCCATATTTTTGTACGTGAAAGTACACCATAAGTAAATTGATGAAAGCTCGGAAATGAGATGTTATATCCCGCATTTTTGTACGTTAAAGTTTCGTCGTAAGTTAATCGACGTAAGCTCGGAAATGATATTATTTTGAGATTATAGTATTGTGCTATTTCAAAAAATGAGTTTCGTCGAAGTTTGACATTTTGTGATAAAATACGATTGTCACAACCCATGCATGGTACGACATTGATACACATATGAATGACATTATAAATATGAAATGATTCACAGAGCTATTTAGACTTACATGTTGTGTCTTTTACTCCATGTTTCTCTATGTCTTTTATTTACTAATTTTCATTCCTTACATACTCGGTACATTATTTGTACTGACGACCCATTTGCCTGGGGACGCTGAGTTTCATGCCCTCAAGTCCCGATAGACAGGTTGAGAGTCCTCCAAGTAGACTATTAGCTCAGTGGAATGTGTTGGTGCGCTCCATTTGCTCCGGAGTTGCTTATTTGGTCAGTATGATTTGAACATGTATTGATTAGTTTGGCGGGGCCCTGTCCCGACCTCTATGGTATTTATCTACTCTTAGAGGCTTGTAGAATATGTCATGTACGTGAAAGATTGTATGGCCTTATCGGCCTATGTTCAGTGTACGAGTGATCATTTTGGTCTTATAGGCCCGTATGTCATATGTATAAGTTTGTATTACATGTTGGGTCGTCCAATGTTGAGTATTTCCTCCTGTTTTATTCTACTTATCTCACGACAGCCTCTCTGGCTTATTTACCTATAATAGTATGATACGAAAAGATACATTACGTTTGTACTCGGTTGAGTAAGGTACCGGGTGCCCGTCGCGGCCCATCGGTTTGGGTCATGACAGAAATTCCTCTGAGATACCTCATCTCATAATCACAAGTCACGAGTCCCAAATCATGAATCATATGCTCACGGCACCTCGTGCCCACATTTTTCAATCACCACCGCAAGGACAACTCACATGCAAATATCTCAATCCGCCCGGTATGGTCACAGGCTCACAATCACAATCCGCCTGGCGTGGTCACAAGCTCACAATCAAAATCCGCCTGGCATAGCCACAGGATAACTATCACAATCCGTCCAGTGTGGTCACATGCTCAATATCACAATGGAAGCAGATAATACATGTGCATGATCAATGAATATCAGGTTTCACACTCCTGAACTGATATAAGTGGCATGCTATGGTGTATGCTTGTGTGGGTGTACTATCACAGTGAGATGCCATCCTTATGATCCGCCTAACAACAGTCAATCCACACAACAACATCACATGTGCTAACATCAGAACAACA
>AWOL01S0015690.1:73274-88442 GCA_000715115.1 Nicotiana otophora | reverse complement strand
CATATGTCATGTACGTGAAAGATTGTATGGCCTTATCGGCCTATGTTCAGTGTACGAGTGATCATTTTGGTCTTATAGGCCCGTATGTCATATGTATAAGTTTGTATTACATGTTGGGTCGTCCAATGTTGAGTATTTCCTCCTGTTTTATTCTACTTATCTCACGACAGCCTCTCTGGCTTATTTACCTATAATAGTATGATACGAAAAGATACATTACGTTTGTACTCGGTTGAGTAAGGTACCGGGTGCCCGTCGCGGCCCATCGGTTTGGGTCATGACAGAAATTCCTCTGAGATACCTCATCTCATAATCACAAGTCACGAGTCCCAAATCATGAATCATATGCTCACGGCACCTCGTGCCCACATTTTTCAATCACCACCGCAAGGACAACTCACATGCAAATATCTCAATCCGCCCGGTATGGTCACAGGCTCACAATCACAATCCGCCTGGCGTGGTCACAAGCTCACAATCAAAATCCGCCTGGCATAGCCACAGGATAACTATCACAATCCGTCCAGTGTGGTCACATGCTCAATATCACAATGGAAGCAGATAATACATGTGCATGATCAATGAATATCAGGTTTCACACTCCTGAACTGATATAAGTGGCATGCTATGGTGTATGCTTGTGTGGGTGTACTATCACAGTGAGATGCCATCCTTATGATCCGCCTAACAACAGTCAATCCACACAACAACATCACATGTGCTAACATCAGAACAACATGACATATCAACCCATACCACAAATGCCCATAGGCCACAACCTCTTAACAACAACAATACCAATATCACCACAACATATAGCTTGGGGCTCAAACACGATGTGTACAAAATCTCAATAGCAACAAAATGAACGGAGAAAGTAACTCAACAAATGAAAAATATCCCATTAAACAACAACTTCAACTAAAATAGGTTAATGACTTTCATTTACTTCAACTTTAATAAATTGCTTAAGAATAAACACAATAATGAAGGTATTTTCATGAAATGACCAACTGTGAATTCTAGTGTATAACATAAATTAATAATGAAAGAGATGGCATGAACTAGCAACTACGTCTAAATGCATGAGAATAACCCGGCAACGAAAGGATATCATGTAACAACAATTTCAATTAAGAATAACTCAACAATAAAAGAAGTCACATAATGATAAAAGAGGTAACAACTTCAAATAAAGAATATAAGAGTAAAATTTTTAAGTAAAAGATATGACATGTGCTAAAAACTTCAAATAAAGCATGTGAGAGCAAACTTGACAAATAAAAAATATAACATGTGCTAACAGCTTCAAATAAATACATAAAAGAAGCCTAAGAGTCTAAACTCATCAATATCCACATATAAGTCCAAGTACGCACTCATCACCTTGCGTACGCGTCTTTCACATAACTCAAATAATATAATAAATCCCAAATCCTAAGGGGTAGTTACACCCACACAAAGTTAGGCAAGATCCTTACATCAAAGAAGCTAAATCAATACTCTAAAATGACCTTCTCATGTAAACAAACCTCCGGACGGCTCGAATCTAGCCAAAATAACTTAATATCATAAATAAAAGCCATAGGAAACAATTCAGGATAAAAAAGCTTCTATCTTTAATGAAAACCAAAGAGTCAACCCCGGGATCGCACCTCGGAATCAAACAAAACTCACAAAATCCGTACACTCATTCCGATACGAGTCCATCCATACCAAAATTATCCAATCGTCTTTCAAATCATCATTTAACATTTTAGAAAGTTTTTACAAAAATCCTCAATTTCTCCAATTCAAATCACTATTTTAATGATAAAACAAAGATGGAATCATGAAATATAACCAAATCCAAGTATAGAACACATACCCCAATCCAACATGAGAAAATCCCCTCCAAAATCGCCCAAATCCGAGATCTCTAACTCAAAAGGTGATAAAATAACAAAAACCCTCGAAATAGAGTAAATATAAGTCTGCCCAGGTGTTCCTCTTATATGATCGCGAAAAATGCTTCGCGATTGCAAAGCACAGAAATATAAGCTGCCAAAAATCTCTTCGTGCGTAAGTTCAGTCGTGAACGCGACTCACACATGTCCATCACACTTCACGAACGCGGTTTCTCCCACGCGAACGCAGACAACAAATCTACTGCAACCCCTTCCACCTCTATCTCTACGCGATCGCGACATAAAGGACGCGAATGCGACAACCATAATCCCCTAGGCATCGTGAACATGACGACCACCTCACAAACACGACGAGTAAAACCTCGGTCACCACAAATACACTTCTCGATCGTGTTCATCCTCACGCGAACGCGATGTACAGCAAAACATCATATACCAGAAACGCTAAAACATGTGGAAATGGCCCGTAGCCGATCGAAATACACCCGAGACACCCGGGATACCATCCAAACATACCAACAAGTTTCATAACATAACGTGGACCCGCTCGAGGCCTCAAATCACAACAAACAAGATCTAAACTACAAATTGCACCTCAATCCAAGTCTAATAAACTAATGAACTTTCAACTTCTATAACTCACGCCGAATCATATCAAATAAGCTCGGAATGACCTCAAATTTGCATGCAAATCCCAAATGATACATCAGAGCTATACCAATTCCCGGAATCGCAATTTGAACCTGATATCAACAAAGTCAACTCCCGATCAAACCTCTCAACCATCCAAACCTTCAACTATCCAACTTTCGCCAAAATGCATCAAATCAACCTACGAAACTCTAAATCCAAATCCTGACATACGCCTAAGTCCAAAATCACCGTACGAAACTATTGGAATCATCAAAATACCGTTTCGGAGTCGTCTACACAAAAGTCAAAGTCCGGTCAACTCTTAAAAATTAAGCTTCTAAAATGAGAACCATCATTCCATATCAACTCTGAAATGCACGAAAACCAAAACCAACCATACACGCAAGTCATAATGCACAATGCGAAGCTACTCGAGATCTTAAACCACCGAACAAAATATTAAATCTCAAAACGACTGGTCGGATCGTTAAAATATGTATAAGGAAGATAGTTTCTAATGTGTTTAAGTTAAGTAGCAAGATATTAAAAAGCAACTTGGAAATTACAGTACAAAGTCGGTAGTGATTAACACAAAGTTTTGAAAAAGGTATGATATCTCTTGTTTACCAAACAAATATCTCATCTTAGCAGCAAAGAAACTCGACATTTGAATTCTTTTAGTCTCTGCACTTAGAAATACTAAAAGCAACAAAAGAAAAATTTAATGCACAAATAAAAAACATAGAAGTGATAATAGGAGATACTACTATTTTTAATTTTGAAAAACCATTTAAAAAATAAGAGTCATGCATAAATGATAATTCTATTCATATAAACTTAATATTTACTAGGAATCTTCTTTTTTCCAAAGAGTATTACTTGAAAACTAAAAATATCGTTAAAATTAAATGTATCAACATAGAGATATAGATAAAGCCAAAATTCAACAAAAATTAGTTCAATTGGTTTCTCTATTAGATGACACTATTAGTATTCAAATTCAAATGGGAGGTAGATAAAATCTTTATTAGATAAGCAAAGTGAAAATTTTTATGTCACTATAACACTCTTTACATGATGAATGAAAGTTTGTTGCTATTAGGCGATCTTAATGAGGAGGAATTAGTAGGATGCATTAGCTATGTAACAATCTGATAGATCATTTTACATTCTACCATTTCGTTTCGTGATGTGAGACCTTGTACACCTTCATTTGATGATTTATGACTTGTATACATAGTTCATTTTGATTTCCAGAAAGTTTAGATGTGTTTTGGTAGAGAAATACCAATTCTAGGGCTTTAATATTGTTGGACTTGATCACGATTAATATTCTTAGTAAACGACTTTGGATCAATATTTTGATGATTCTAATAGGGTCTTATGATTATTTTGGGACTTGTACATATATTTGATTTGGGTTCCGTGTGACCCGAGGCCGTTTCAGCGCTTATAGTTGAAAGTTGAAAATTTGAATTCATGAACATTTCAATCTTTGAGAATTGATGCTTGATTCTTGATTTTTGATGTTGTGTTAATATTTTGAGCTTACAAACGAGTACATGTGAGGTTTATATACTTATATGGATGTTTGGAATGGGGCCCGAGGGGCTCAAGTCAGTTTCAGATTGGTTTTAGGTTGTTTTTCTAAGTTTTTCCCCTACTGGTGCGGCAATCATTGCATTTGCGATGACCAGCTCGCAAATACGAATTATGCTAATTCGCATTTGCAAAGTTTTGGGAAGGAGGAATCAGTTACATAATTGCGGAGCTGGGATTGCACTTGTGATGATTGCAATTTCGAATACGTAGTCACTTTTGCAATCACTGGTTAGCATTTGTGGGCTTCGCAATTACAAACAATCTGCAGCTGGATAAAAATGGGAGGGTTCCGAGATTAGCTTTATTCTATTTTTGAGACTCAGACTTCGTTGGAGGTGATATTTGAGATGATTTATTTCCCAACTTCAAAGGTTAGTGATTTTAACTTTGTTTCCATTAATTTCTATTATTTCTCATAGATTTTAACCCCTAAATCTAGGATTTTAAAGAGTAGAAATATATTTTTTGGGTAGTAACTTAAGATATAAATATTTAGAGATTTAAACCTCGATTTAGGTCGAATCTCGAAATAAACACATATTTGGACTCGGAGATGAATGCATAATCGAAATTTGGTCTTGATTTCGGATTTCGGTCAAGTGGACTCGGGTTAACTTTTTGTTGACTTTTTCAAATTTGTTAAAGAACGAAACTTTTTAATATTATGAGAGTTTCTAAAGCTTGTTTTGATTTATTTGAGTATTATTTGACTAGATTCGAGTTCTTTGGAGGCTTGTTCTTAAGAGAAAGCGATTTTGGATTGTTGATTTATTCCGAGAAGACGTGTCTTGGTAAACCTTACTTTGATAGAATTAGATTGTGATTAAGTCTATTTGCTACTTACTATATGTGTTGGGGGTGGCGAATATGTAAGGTGACGAGTGTATATGCGTTTGCCAGGGCCAAAGCATGTGGGTAAATCTAGCTTTATTCATGCCTTGTTTGCTTCTTGTATTGTTTCTCATATGCTTTAAATAGTTAGTTAAGTTACTTGTTCATCCATATACATGCTAGTTACTTTACTTAGATCTTTGTTGAGATATTTGGACATTACGGGTCTTGATAGTTTTATTCATCTATTGGTGCAAAGGTCATAATTATCTCTTATGCAGTATTTTATGCTTAATCACTCTCCTTGATATTATTTATACTTCTCACCTTGCTTGGTACTGATTTATATATGTTTTGTGAGGATGAGTAATTATGCACGATGGGTGTTTCCGTACACTAAGGATGAGAGATTATGCACGACAGATGTTTCCATGCTATGAAGTTGTGAGCTATTACACGACTAGTGTTTACGTGCTGTGAGGTTGAGAGATATTGCACAATACTTAATAACAACTCAATAGGGGATTCAAAGAATTACTAAACAAAAATAAAAAAAATCAAAAAACGTGTGGAAGCTAAAAGAAAATAGGGAAACGAAAAAGACAGAAAATTAAAAGAAAATAAGGAAACGAAAAAGACATAAATTAAAGATAGATTGAATTCAAAAAAGAGTTTCTTCAATTTAAGAAGTCTATTCTTGAAGTTGAATCCTAGCAACAACAATTAGCTAACAAAGGACTAATTGCCTTTGGTAGAGAATTAAAAATAAGAGATAGATTGTGAAACTCAACCCTTTATAATAATAAGAACAACAATAAGCCCAAACGTATCACCTTTCTTGAATAGCTAGAAGTGATCTAAGATTTCGAAAAGGGTTTAACCTTACCACCTTAAGTTGATTCTTGAAGGTTGAAGAATAAATCCAAGAGTAGCGACACACAAGAGTTTAAGAAAAATCTCTCAATTTTTGTTGATATTGTCTATCATAATCTGCCCTAAAAACAAAGAAGACACCCCTTTATATAAAGAGGGAGTCGCGAAATTCTACCACAAAAACAAAGAAAGAAAGTCCTAACTACTTTGAACAAAAAGTCCAACTACCTTAGGATAGGATCTTGAAAGTCCAAAACCAATCTTGGAAATCTTAGAAATCTTGGAAAAGAAAGAAAGTCCTAACTACTTTGGCAAAAAGTCCAAGTACCTTATGATAGGATCTTGAAAGTCCAAAACCAATCTTAAAAATCTTGAAGGAACTTTGTAAGCAACATGGCACCAACTTGCACTCAACTTCTAACACGATTATTGTACCCTTCTTTAACATCAAGTAGGTCCTTTTTATATTATAAAAATGTGACTTCATGTAGGACTTATTGGGCTGCAATTTTGGACACATTTTAGGTGCCAAAATGGTCCAAAAGTGGACTGATTAGGACCTTCTTCAAAGGATATCTCTAGGTATCAAATAATCCTCTTCTTGGACATAAAGTTTGGTCATAAAACAATTGTAACACCTAGCCAAT
Organism: Nicotiana otophora; assembly: GCA_000715115.1. Lineage (NCBI taxonomy): Eukaryota > Viridiplantae > Streptophyta > Magnoliopsida > Solanales > Solanaceae > Nicotiana > Nicotiana otophora. The sequence goes on along the minus strand of AWOL01S0015690.1, from coordinate 81,949 downwards.
TCATATCCTTTATCCTTGTGCTCTTCCTCCCAATTAACGACTTCTTTATTTGCACTTGAAGTATAATGACCTTGTTTTGCAACTCTTTAGCTTGACATCTTGTTAAAGGACCTCTTTGAGATTCCAAAGCTTCATTCTTGTCCTTTAATATAGATGAGCTTGCTAGGATGCTATCAATAGGTGATTCCATGCGGTGAGGATGAGTGACATATGAATGACAGGCGTTTTCGTGCTTTTTGATATGATATCTTTTACTCATTCCCTGTTTATGTGGATTTGTGGACTCAGCTAGGTTGTTTTATGGTTATCGCTTATTTCTTTTGGATTTAAGTTGTGGAGACAGGTTTGGTTGTGACATTTGAGAAATAGGACGATTATTTCATTTAGTTGATCATTTTACTATTTTGGGCATGTTCGCTCTTGCTTATTAACCACAAAGGTTTATAAAATAGGTGTCTTGTCATAATCTCGTCACTATCTTATCAAGGTTAGATTTGACAATTACTAAGTACATAGGGTCGGTTGTACTCATACTATACTTCTACACTTATTGCGTAGATTCGGGCGTTGGTGTAACAACCCAACCAGTTATTTTGAGTTCTAGTGTCACGACCCAAAATCCTAACATGTCGTGATGGCACCTATCGATGGTACTAGGCAAGATGATTTTTCAAAATACTTCAAATGTTTCCCAAAAATAAACCAAAAGCTTGATATGACAGAGTTTTCATAAATACAGGAGTTAAACTCAAAATACAACGCGGAATAATAGCCACAAATATCGGGGTGTCACCAAGTCATGAGCATCTAAACAACCAGTCTAAGAAATAGTGTCCACAAGAGTCTGTGTCTAAATGCCAATACAGAAAAGAAAGATAACAATAAAGGAGAGACAAGGACTGTGAATGTCGGCAGCTACCTCGTAAATCTCCATACTCAACCACGCACGACATCAACGTCCTCCGTGATCGGATACACCTAGATTTTCCTATGAAGTGCAGGGTGTAGCGTGAGTACAACCAACTCAGTAAGTAACAAAAATAAATAAGGAACTGAGAAGTAGTGACGAGTTATACAATTATTGTTCACTTCAGTAGTTTCAGCAATGAAAGTAGACATGATTCAATTAAGGCAATATAAATTAAGTTAGTTGTACATTTACTCAGTTCAGATAAACCGGATACAATATTGTTTTTTTCAGAAGTTCAAAACAATGACATAATTCAACTAAGTGCAGCAACAAAGGAAACAAATGCAACCTTTCAGAGTAACAATCACTCAAGCTCTCAGTAGCTCAGACACTCAGCTCTCAGCCCTCAATAATCAAACTCAATAGGTACATGCGCTCACTGGGGGTGTACAGACTCCGGAGGGGCTCCTTCAGCCCAAGCGCTATATCACTGCGGCGTGCAGCCCGATCACATATAAATAGCCATAAGGCTGGTTACAGCATGCAACCCGATCCATATATACATCCCTAATACTCATTGCGGTGTGCAACCCGATCCATATACATACATATACCTCACAGCTCGGCACTCAGGCCCTAACTCAGTCACCAACCTCTCCAGTCTCTCGGGCTCTCAGAAATCATAAAAATCAACACAAACAAAGATAATATAATGTACCAGCAAGAAGAAGAAGAGACTGAGATATGATACACAAGTAAACCGTGACTGAGTACAAAATAGCAATTAGCAATTAATTCAACGAGTACACGACCTTTGCGGGTCCCAACAGTGTAGTCGCATAGCCTAAGCATGACTCCTAACATGATTTGCAGTCAAATTTCTATAACACAGGTAGAGGATATAGCTAACAACAAGTTAGTCGACTTTATAGTTCCACGGAATGGACCAAGTCACAATTCCTACGGTGCACGCCCACATGCCCGTTACCCAACATGTGCATCACCACCACACAATCATATAACAACTAAATTTGGGGTTTCAGTCCCTCGGGACCAGATTTAAAATTGTTACTTACCTCAATCTGAGCAAAACTCTATTCCAATATGCCTTTGCCTCGCGAATCGACCTCGAAACGTCTCGAATCTAGCCACAAGCAGTACAATACAATCAATACAGGCTAAAGGAATCAATTCCACAAGAAAATACGAAATTATAATCCAAAATCCAAAATTGGTAAACCCACCCCCCCCCACCCCAAGCCCAAGTCTTGAAATCCGACTAAAGTCACAAAACCCAACAGTCCATTCACTCACGAGTTCACTCGTACCAAAATTATCCAAATCCGATATCAAAATCTCAATCAAAACCCTAAATCTTAATTGAAGAACTTCTTCCCATTTTTCCCAAATTCTACCCAAATGCAAAATTAAAAGATAAAATTAGTGATAGATTAGTGTGATATAACCAAAATCATGTAAAGAATCGTTACCCAATTGATGTCTCTGAAAATCCCTCAAACTCTCGCCCAAATCCGAGCTCTCAAACTAAAGTTTTGATAAAAATTGCCAAAACCTTGTTTTTGAAATCTTATATTCTGCCCAAGCAAATCCTTCTTCACGAACGCGATACCCTTGTCGCGAATGCGAAGACCACTCAGCTCAACCCTACGCGAACGCGGGACCAATATCATGAATGCTTAGGCAAAAAGTCCTGCGGTCCCAGCCGCTCAACTTTCTCTACGCGAACACGATGCCCTTCTCGCGTTCACGATGCACTACCGAACAACCCCTTCGCGAATGCGATCCCCATTTCGCGAACGCAACCCCCACTTCGCAAATGCGAAGAACAATCTTTCTCCTGCCTCCAGCTCCTCTTTGCGAACGCAGAACACCCCTCACGAATGCGAAGAAGGAAACCAGCAATTGGGAAAACCAAAACATCTGCTATCTTTCATAAGTCCAAAATGATCTGTTAAGCATCCGAAACTCACCCGATGCCCCCAGGACCTCAACCAAACATACCAACCAGTCCTAAAACATGATACAAACTTAGTCGAGCCCTCAAATCACATCAAACAACAACAAAACACGAATCACCCTCCAATCCAAACTTAATGAACTTGAAACTTCAAATTTCTACAACCGATGCCGAAACGTATCAAACCACGTCCGATTGACCTCAAATTTTTCACACATGTCATATTCAACATCATGGACCTACTCCAACTTCCGAAATCAGAATTCGACCCCAATATCAAAAAGTCCACTTCTAGTCAAAATCTCCAAAAATTCAAATTTTGCCATTTTAGCCTAATTCTACTACGGACCTCCAAATCATATTTCGGACGCGCTCCTAAGTCTAAAATCACCCAACGAAGCTAACGGAACCGACATAACTCCATTACGGAGTCATCTTCACATAGTTCCAACTATGGTCAAAATCCTAAGACTTAAGCTTCCATTTAGGGACTAAGTGTCCGAAATCACTCTGAAACCACAACAAAACCTCCCGGCAAGTCTCATAAGCAGAAAAAGATACGGGGGAAGCAGTAAATAGGGGATTGGGGATAATACACTCAAAATGACCGGTTGGGTCGTTACATCCTCCCCCTCTTAAAACAATCGTTTCTCCTCGAATGAGCATAGAGACATACCTGAAGTGGTAAAAAGATGAGGATAAATGTTGCGCATATCATGCTCGATCTCCCAAGTAAGCTCCTCGATCGGCTGACCCCTCCACTGAACCTTCACAGAAGCAATATTCTTCGACCTCAGCTTCCGAACTTGCCTATCCAAGATCGCCACTGCCTCCTCAACATAAGATAAATCCTTGCCCAACTGGATTGAGCTGAAATCCAACACGTGAGACGGATTATCGTGATACTTCCGGAGCATAGAAATATGGAATACTGGATGAACTCCTGCTAGACTGGGAGGCAAGGCAAGCTCATAAGCAACCTCCCCAACACATCACAACACCTCAAATAGGCTGATAAACCTCGGGCTCAGCTTGCCCTTCTTTCTGAACCTCATAACACCCTTCATGGGTGACACCCGGAGCAGGACCCGCTCTCCAATCATCATAATCCCCAATAGGGACCTCCTTAGCATCACTGTGTTGGATAGTGTCCTTAAGGACAAGCAAGTAGGGGTCATCATACTGACGCTCCCTGATACGATTATAAAGAGAATACCGAGAGACCACACAAGCCAAAACTGGAGTCGTCTCAGTAACATCCAATCTAACAAACTGGCTGGCTAAGGCCTGAACATTCAATGCCAATGGCATCTCTACTGCTGGAAGATAGTCTTGAGCTTCTGAAAGCTCTCCCCGCACCCATCCAACCACTTGAAAAGAGCACCCTTTTGGGTCAATTTGGTCAAGGGCGATGCGATAGATGAGAAACCCTCTACAAAATGATGGTAACAATAGTCAAACCAAGAAAACTCTAACATGTCGTGATGGCGCCAGCTCCAAACCACCTTTATCTTCTTCGGATCTACCTGAATACCCTTACTGGACACCACGTGCCCCAAGAACGCCATTGAACTGAGCCAAAACTCATACTTGGAGAACTTTGCATAAAGCTTCTCCTCCCTCAACCGCTGTAACACAATCCTTAGATGCTGGGCATGCTCCTCCTGGCTACGAGAGTACACCTGGATGCCATCAATGAATACAATAATGAATGAGTCAAGATAAGGCTGAAACAAACTGTTCATCGGATGCATGAACGTTGTTGGGGCATTGGTCAGCCCAAAAGACATCATAAGGAACTCATAATGGCCATATCGGGTCCTGAAAGCTGTCTTAAGAATATCTAAGACCCAAATCTTCAGCTGGTGATACTTTGACCTCAAATCGATCTTGGAGAACACCATCGCTCCCTGAAGCTGGTCAAACCGATCATCAATACGTGGCAAAGGATACTTGTTCTTGATTGTGACCTTGTTTAAGTGCCTGTAATCAATGCATATTCTCATAGTACCATCCTTCTTCCTTACAAATAGAACTAGTTCGCCCCAAGGTGACACGCTAGGCCGAATAAACCCCTCATCAAGGAGCTCCTGAAGTTGTTCCTTCAATTCCTTCAACTCTGCCGGTGCCATTTGATACGGTGGAATAGAAATGGGTTGAGTGCCCGACACCAAATCAATACCGAAATCAATATCCTTGTCAGGCAGCATGCCCGATAGGTCTGCAGGAAACACACCCGGGAAAGCTCGCACCACCGGAACAGAATTAATAGCAAGGGTCTCTGCACTAACATCCCTCACAAAGGCCAGATAAGATAAATAACCCTTCTCAACCATCCGCTGAGCCTTCAGGTATGAAATCACTCTACTGGAAACATATTCTATAGAGCCGCTCAACTCAACCCTCGGCAACCCCGGCATCGCTAACGTCACAGTCTTAGCGTGACAATCTACAACAGCATGACATGGAGACAACCAATACATATCCAAAATCACATTATAATCGACCATACTAAGCAACAAGAGATCTACTCTGGTCTTCAGACTCCCAATAGTCACAACACATGATCGATATACACGGTCCACAATAATAGTATCGCCCACTAGAGTGGATACATGAATAGATGAAACTAGAGTCTCACGGGCATATCCTAATAATAAGCGAAATACGAGGACACATATAAATAAGTGGAACCAGGGTCAAATAATATAGAGGCATATCTATGGCAAACAGAGACAATACCTGTAATCACAACATCCAAAGAAATGGTATCTGGTCTGGCAGGGAGAGCATAGAAACAGGCCCGGCCGCCCCCTGATCGGCCTTCCTCTCTCAGGCGTCCCCTAGCTGACTGAGCTCCACCCTGAGCTGGCTGAGCGGGTGATGAGCGGGTGACTGGCTCCTCTACTGAGCTGGACCTCCCACTAGGCGGGGACACTGCCTCCTCATGTTACAAAATTCTCCACATTCATATCAACTCCCCGGTGCTGGTGCTGGGGACTGAAGGGAGCCCCGAGCACCGGGATAACTGGTAGGAGGGCCAGGCATAGACGAGACCTGACTCGATGGAGCACGGGACGAACTCTGAGCGGGGAGAACACTGAGAGATGAAGGGCCCTGCTGATAACTGTGTGACACATGGACGGACAATGGACCATAGTGAACTGGGCGAGCCGTCTGAGCATGTTTGAAAGGAAGACCCCTACGGTGGTGGAACTGACCCCCAGAAGGAACACCGCTAAATCCACACTATCCATGAGGCCTCTTGGCCTCCCTCTCAACCCGGTCCTGGCTGCGAACCATCTCAATCTGACGAGCAATGTCGACAACCTCATAAAAGGTAGCACCAGACACTCTCTCTCTCTAGTCATAAGCAATCGTAGCTGAAAAGTGAGGCCATCTATGTACCTTTTGATCCTCTCTTTATCTGTGGAAACCAACAAGATAGCATGACAGGCCAACTAAGAAAATATCATCTCATACTGCGCCACGGATATATCACCCTGACGAAGCTGCTCAAACTGCCTGCGCAGCTCTTCTCTATGGGACTGAGGCACGAACTTCTCCAGGAATAGACCAGAGAACTGCTTCCATGTAAGGGGTGCTGCGCCGACCGACCTACACTTCTCGTAAGCCTCCCACCAATTGAAGGCCGCCCCAAAGAACTGAAAAGTAGTGAACGAGGCCCCACTGGTCTCTAGAATACCTACTGTATGGAGTATCCTCTACCACCTATCCAAGAAACCATGTGCATCCACTCCATCGGTACCACTGAAAGATGGAGGTTGGTATCTCCCAAACCTCCTCAATCGACGCTGCTCATCATCGGGCATGATAGGAACCATATAGTCCTGAGCAGCTGCAACCGACTGGGCTGGTGGTGCCCCCGGTGTCTGGAGTCCTTGTGCCACCTGCTCTAGTGTGCGGGCAGCAGGAGTCTGAGAACCTCCTCCAGCCTGAGGAGTGGCTGTTGCGGCCGGAATAGAGACCTCCTGAGCAAGTCTGGTGCATATGGTAAGAATCTGAGCTAAGGCCTCCTGAAGGCCTGGAATCATAATGGGCACAAGTGGTGCCTGAGCTAGTCCCATAGGCTCATCCACAACTGGAGCGTGCTCCTGAACTGGGGCAACTGGTGGATCTGCAGGTGCTGCCCTAGCTGCGGTGTGAGCTGCACCTCTGCCCCTATCGCGGCCTATACCGCAACCTTGGCTTCTTGCGGCCCTGACTGGTGGTAATGGTGGTTGTCCATCCTACCCCGTTGTATGCATTCTCACCATCTCTGACAGAATAGAACAATAGAAATTCAATTACCATAATCAAATGATCTGCACGACAAGAATTCAAGAATGTGAAATTTTCTAAGGGTTCAGCAGCCTCTTGAAGATAAGTACAGACGTCTCCATACCGATCTGCAAGACTCTACTAAGCTGCTCATGACTCGTGAGACCTATGTAACCTAGGCTCTGATACCAACTTGTCCCGACCCAAAACCCCATCACCTATCGATGGTACTAGGCAAGCTGATTTTTTAAAATACTTCAAATGTTTCACAAAAATAAACCAAAAGCTTGATATGACAGAGTTTTCATAAAGACAGGAGTTAAACTCAAAATACAACGCGGAAAAATAGCCCCAAACATCGGGGTGTCACCAAGTCATGAGCATCTAAACAACCAGTCTAAGAAACAGTGTCCACAAGAGTCTGTGTCTAAATTCCAATACAGAACAAAAGATAACAAGAAACAAGAGACAAGGATTGCGAACGTCGGCAGCTACCTCGTGAATCTCCAATACTCAACCACGCACGAGATCAACGTCCTCCGTAATCGGATACACCTGGATCTGCACATGAAGTGCAAGGTGTAGTATGAGTACAACCAACTCAGTAAGTAACAAAAATAAATAAGGAACTGAGAAGTAGTGACGAGCTATACAATTGAGGTTATGAAGGAAAGAGAAGATACGATACGAGATTGAAAGGTAAGTAAGGTAAAGGTGAAGAAGATATGAGATACTCAAGTACAAAAGGTTGTGAATACTCGAAACTTCAGATATAGTTTGGGTTTTAGTTTAGTTTATAGAGGAGACCCTAGTGAAAATATTTGTAAATCTCTAAGAGTTAACATTCGAGGACGAATGTTTTAAAGAGGGGAGGGATGTTATATCCTGTACTTTAATATTAGGATGAGTCGTAGTAATCCATATAAGCTTGAAGGGATTAAGACCATTCATGAGATTATAGAGGAATTGTGACTATGTTATTGTAAGACCCCATAAGTTTAACAACCTCGATACTGTTATATACATTTGATATGGTATTTTGAGTGGAACATTTTTTGCAAAAGTGGTTTGAAAAATATGGTTTTATATAGTTATTAATATTACTACTTTCGAACATGCTTTAAATTATACACATAATATGAGGAAGTTTATGAGATTTTTTTTATTGTAAAGATAGAAATTATTTTCTCACAAGAAAAGAAGGTTATCTTTTTACCATTTTAAGAATTAAGCGTACGAAAATTTGTACTCTTTATATGAGATTAGAAAAATTAGAAGTTGAGAAAATATATGTATTTTTACATGGATATTTTAATAAAATAATAGTGTATGTATTGATTTTATATGGTACCACATGACCATGATAGTAAAGTGTATGAGGTGTGTTAAAAGTGAGTAATATTTTAAGTAATTTGAGATAATTCTTAATTATATGGATAAGTGGGTAATTAATGATTTTAGTGAAAGATTAATTAAAAGTTTGGATAAGGCCTACAAGGCCTAACG